>JAFEMH010006769.1:0-113238 GCA_022495995.1 Adenophora triphylla var. japonica | reverse complement strand
CGTGACAATTTCAATTGGTACCAGAAGCCTCTTACTTGACGATACTAAGTGTTTGGTCCTTTTTATCATGGCTTTTGATCCTCAAATCCAAACCAAAAACGTCTTTCCCGTTTTAGATGATTCGAATTACGCATATTTGGAAAATTCGCCTTCCCTTATATCAAATTAGTCTGATCTTTGAGCACTGCTGATCTACATATTTACCCGGCACCCTCTTCCACCACCTACCTCCTGATGAGCACGGTGATGTTCAGGCTGAAACCTTAAGGTGAGTGGACTAATGAAGAGTTTATCCCTGGCTGACCATAATGAGAAAGCTCTTAATGCTATCTTTGAACCTGTCTCACATGCACATTTTTAAACTTGTTCAAAATAGTTCCATTCAAGAAGCTTGAATATTTTACAAAGGTTTTGTGAAGGTGATTCTAGTGTGCGTGAAAACAAACTTAGAGGTCTTACTTGGCAAATTTGAAAGGTTGATACCTGGGTGAATGAGTGATACCATTTCCTCTTATTTTGAAAAATTGTCGACATTGTGAATTAGTGTCAACTTTTAGGTGAACCTTTTACAAACAAAATAATTGGTTTCAAAGGCTATTAGAAACTCTCCTGAGCGTTTTAATATTAAGGTTTCATCTATAGAAGAGGCTCACAATCTCTTCTCAGAACTACGGGAATATCACTCCCTTACGAGCATCTTAAAAAATTTTTGAGTCAAACCTTGTTGAGCAAAGCGAAGCTTCTAAAGGCAAGAGTGCCGCTTTAAAAGTTCAATCCTCTGCTTGGTTCAACTAATGAGGATGACGAAATTTTTGAGGAATTAGGTGAAGATGCCAGCGTCGCCGCTTACTTACCAGGAAATACAACCTTAGCTGTGTGAGAAAATTTAACAAAGAAAATGTGCAGGTAAAGGCTGGAAAGAGCACACTTTAAGCCAAGGTGTACAATTCTAATGCCCAAGAGGACATTTCCATCTACTCCTTTTAAAGGTGGTCCCATAAGGAGAGCATCATCAGTATCAATCCAGATCTGATCCAAAATACCTTGAATCAATCCAATGTCATGCTTGCTCTGGATGGGGTCATTACTCAAATGAGCGCTGCTAACACTCTAAGTGAAGATGGGAAAGAACCTACGGGTTTCTCTCAAATACAATTGAGGACGTAAGAGACCAATCAATTCTAAGATTCAGTATCTAAACAAGAATGATGGTCACAACCGTGACTCGGATATCTGTTGCTGGACATTACCCCGTGTGGATATCCAAAATGGGATAGCACCCGAGATATCATCCAAATAGGTATGGCCAGATTCTAAACGATAATGCGTTGTTTGTTTTCATGGGTTCTGTTGAACATGGATTGTGGTTGTTCAAAGATGAGGAAAGGAGTTCGAAGCAAGGATGGAACTCATTTGTGGTCTTAAGAACCTTTGCAGAAGAATTGGTGGATGAATGGAAGAAAGAGAACAAGAAGCGGTGATCTCTCTGTCCAAAGAGGTTCAAGACTCTAACTGACCTGGCTTGACTTGATTGGAAGTTCAACCACAGAAAGTGCCAGGACTGTGGAGCTGGACAAAGTCACAGAAGCAAACTTACTCCGCCGAGACAACATTCAAGAAACTCAATACGAGTTCTACGATCAAGTTAGATGCAATTTTGGGTCCTGTCCAAACCACCTCAAACTGGCAGGTGTAATGGGTATCAGTTTCAAGCAGTCTTTAAATGCTATTACATCTACTTTGTCTAAATACAGAAGCATAAGTTAATTTTTGTTAAAGAAAGAGATCATGTTTGAACCAATATCTTCTCGGATAAGTCTTCTGACAAGGTAAAAATACTGTAACTACTCGTTACTCTACTGGACATTTGACATCCCAAATGATTGCAAAACTCTCTTAAAGAGAAAGTCAGTCCAGTTCCTGTGTGATACCTGAAGTGCTACCTAGCATGTCAGATATCACTGTCAGTCAGAAGAAAAATTATCAAAGTAGGGAAAGTGTGGAAACCTAAGTCTAATCCGATATGTGATGTTGTATGCACCGCCTTAAAACTAATGTTGAAGGTTCATGGTATTTTGATAGTGGTTGTTCTCGTCATATGACTGGAACAAAAATATTTTTAAAGGAATATGAACCTATTCAAGGTGGTAGTGTAACATATGGTGGTGGTGGCAAGAGTAATATAGTAGGAAAAGGCATATTAAATGTACCTGGATTTCCTGCTTTGAAAAATGTTTTGCATGTTGATGGACTGGTAACTAATTTAATTAGTATTAGCCAACTTTGTGATGACAACCTTGAAGTAAAATTCAATAAAAACACTTGTGAAGTTTTTGATTGTACCAATAACTGTGTTATGAGTGGTACTAGGTCAAGTAATAACTGTTATCTTGTTGAGGATAAACAAGTGTGTCATTCTGTGAGGGTTGATGATGCTACCTTATGGCATCAAAAGTTGGGTCATGTCCATTTTCGAAGCATTGTGAAACTCATTAATGTCGAAGCTATAAGAGGTATACCTAGTCTGGACATTAGTACAAAAATCATATGTGAAGATTGTTTAAAAGGTAAACAAACACGTGCTACCCATAGTGCTACCCAACATAATGAGGAGTATTCTGGGACAACGCACTGTTTTCAATTAATGCATATGGATTTAATGGGTCCGCTTGAGGTAGACAGCTTAGGAGGTAAGAAATATACTTTTGTAATAGTTGATGATTTTTCTAGATTTACTTGGGTATATTTTTTAAAAGAAAAATCAGAAACTTTTGAAAAGTTTAAAGTCTTACATGCTAAAATCAAAAACATGTTTTCTGCTCTTATCATGCGAATAAGGTCTGATCATGGAACGGAGTTTGATAATTCATTGTTCTTTACTTTTGTGAATTAAAAGGAATTAAACATGAGTTTTCTGCTCCTAAAACACCTCAACAAAATGGGGTGGCTGAAAGGAAAAATAGGACCTTACTTGAGATGGCACGTGTGATGTTGTTTTCAAAAAGAATTTCAAAAAGATTTTGGGCCGAGGCCATAAACACACAGCCTTGTCACACGGCCAATAGGGTTTTTCTAAGACTCGGTACTAGAATGACACCTTATGAAATTTTGAATGGTAGGATACCAAAGGTTCATTATTTTCATACATTTGGGTGTGTGTGTTATGTTCTAAATGATCGGGATTACTTAGCTAAATTTGACTCTAAAAGTGATAAGGCTATATTTCTTGGGTATGCTCAGTGACAATGAGCATATAGTGGTTTATAACCTTAGGTTAAAAACCATTCAGAATCAATTAACGTTGTTTTTGATGATTTAGCAAGTGTTACAGTGTGATGGAGTACAGGAATCTCCATTAATATTGCCGGAAGAACTGGAGAATCAAAATCAAGTAAGTGATACCCTGTGTGCCGCCCAAGTGTTGCCACCGAAGGGATAGCATCTCCGGTATCATCCAAAACCAATCCAAAGAATCGAAAAGGATGAACAGATGATGATGCTCATGTGCATGAAGATTTGAGAAGGGATCCACCAGCCTAGGATCGAAGAGACCATCCTTCCTCTCAAATTATTGGAGAAGCTAGTGAAGGGGTACGAACAAGGAACAAAGGACATTTTAGTGACCGTGAAATGGCAAGGTATGTGTGTATGTCCACCACATACCACAAGGTAAAATATTCCTGTTTTGTTTCTTCTTTAGAACCCAAAAATATTTCTCAAAGCTTTAAAAGATAATTTTTGGATACATGCCATGCAAGAGGAACTTGAACAATTTGCTCGTAATGAAGTTTGGTGTTTAGTACCACGTCCTAGTAATACAAATGTTATCGGGTACTAAATGGATTTTCAAAAACAAATCGATGAGCAAGGAAATATTGTTAGGAACAAAGCTCGTCTCAGTAGCACAAGGTTACACCCAAATTGAAGGTGTTGACTTTGATGAGACCTTGCTCCCGTTGCTAGAATAGAATCTATAAGACTCCTCTTGGCTATAGCTTGTTTTCTAAAAATTACTTTGTTTCAAATGGATGTTAAAGCCGCCTTTTTAAATGGTTATTTAAAAGAAGAAGTTTTTGTTGAACAACCAAAAGGATTTGAAGATCCTCATCTACCAAACCATGTATATAGACTTGATAAAGCCTTATATGGCTTGAAACAAGCTCCACGTGCATGGTATGGTCGCTTAACCTCTTTTTACTTGAATATGGCTTTACAAGAGGTGAAGCGTATAGGACCTTATTTATCCTAAGGCATGGCAAAGAAATAGTCATTGTTCAAATCTATGTTGATGACATAGTTTATGGCTCTACTTCTCAAACATGTTTAAAAGATTTTGTAGAAGCTATGACATCAACATTTGAAATGAGCATGATTGGAGAGTTAACATTCTTTCTAGGCTTGCAGGTGAAACAATCAAATGAAGGAATATTCATTTCACAAAGCAAGTATGCAAAGAGCCTAGTAAAAAGGTTTGGGTTGGAAGGAGCAAAAAGTTCAAAATCCCCATGTGTTCTTCTCTCAAACTTGGTAGAGATCAAGTAGGTGAGGATGTTGATCCTACTCTTTATCGTTCAATGATAGGTAGCCTTCTATCTCACTTCTAGTCGTCCCGATATCATGTTCGGCGTGTGTGTTTGTGCACGTTATCAAGCCAATCCTAAAGTCTCTCACCTTAATTATGTCAAAAAGATAATTAAATATGTTTCAGAACAAGTGAATTAGGGATTTGGTTTAGTAAGGATACTAATATCAATTTGGTTGGCTTTAGTGACTCGGATTGGGCGGGGATATGGATGATAGGAAGAGTACTAGTGGGGGTGTTTTTACTTGGGCAACAATTTAGTTTCATGGTATAGTCGTAAACAAAATTGTGTTTCTCTCTCCACAAATGAGTCCGAGTATGTTGCACTCGGTAGTTGTTGTTCACAACTTATTTGGCTAAAACATATGTTAGATGACTATGGCCTAGAGAGTAATTCTTTGACTATGTATCCGTGATAACCCGAGTGCTATCAACATTTCAAAAACCCAGCTCAACATTCCCGTACCAAACACATTGACATACGTCATCATTTTCTTAGAGATATGGTAGATAAAGGCCTAATTAACATTGATCATATTGATACTAAGTATCAACCGGGCCGACATCTTTACTAAGGCCTTAGACCACGAGAGATTTTCTAGTTTGAAAAGATCTCTTGGTCTTTGTAATCTCTCGAGTCTGCTCGTCTCGTGCTACCCCTAGTGATGTTATCACTTAGGTAACACTTGTATATTAGTGTATTTTTCTTTGGTTATTTATTTAAAAAAAATGCTTTATTATTTGTTTAATCAAGTTAGCTTAGTTCTAACCGTGGCACATGCCGACCTTTTTGTTATGGTAGGTTATTATTTAGGTTAGCACGTCCGATATCATTCCCCTTCATATGCTTAAAGTGACAAAGTCACTAATCTTTTCTTTTTGATAAATAAAAGGCAAAGGCATTTTTTCATACTTTTCTCTCGAGCTCGGGGCACGGTGTTCGCTGCAACGATGTACTCTTGCCAATGAGAATGTATGAGGTGATTTATGCTAAGTATTAGGGACATGGAGTTCGCTACTACAGTGTACCCTACTTGAAAGGCATAGATCACTTGATCTCTACACTTGAAATATAACTTGAAGCACGGAGCTCGTTACTACGATGCTTTCTTGTTTAAAGAAGTGTATTGAGACGTGTCAAACAAGCAATGTACTTAAAAAGAATATAGGCATATAATGCCTAAAGTGCATGTTGAAAAATGCTCAGCTTGTTATGCCTCAAGTGTTTGAAACTGAAAAATATTTATCAAGGGGTTTTATATCATATGTGTTATCCTACGTGTTACCATCATTGCCTTAACACATTAGTGTGTGCTATACTAGTTTTTTATTTTCTTATTTTCAAAATATTGTTGATTAATTTCTCAAAATCTGAAAGTTTTTTTAATTAAAGAGTTTACGATTTTGAAAACGTCTTCAACAAGTTTCCTTTATTTTTTGTAAACTTAATTAAGTAACTAACCCTTATTTATTTAATTTGTGCATATAATGTTTTGGGCTTAGTTACAAATTATTTAGTTTACTTATTTTTTGTTTTTTATGTTTTTACTTAAAAAAAAAAAATTCTTTTATTTTTTAAATGTTGCAACCGTGTTGTTTTTATTTAAAAAGAGTTGAGGTTTAAAAGGGAGTGGTTAGGGTTTAATTCGGTTTGTGTGGATAGGGATTAGTTTGAGAGATAATAGGGATTGATTAGATAGATTTCATTATGTCAAATAAAATTAAAATCTTGTTCCCCATTAAATCTCTTCCTCCCTATTTTCACTCAACCTCCTCCGTTCCTCTCTCTAACCGTTACCCTCATCTCTCTAAAACCCTTCTTCCAGCGTCTTCTTCTCTCCCAAAAATCCTAGGTCAAAAATACGTTCCAAAATTCCCTCATATCTCCATGGCATCTCCATCCAAAGCTAGTACCGAACCTTCCCACACGGACCAAATGGACATCTCACCTAGCATTGCTCCATCCGTGGCATCTCGCGTGGCTATGGAAACTTCCCCAATGATCACTCCAAGCTCTTCTCCACCAACAATGGCGATTGTTCCTACCTCTGGCCCCATTACCTCGTTTGATCAAGGCATTCCTAAGGTGACTCTCATCCCTACCGAGCCAAAAAGGAAGAGGAAAGCCCCAACTGCCAAGCTGTCTCCCCAAATCACAAAAAGGAGGTCTTCCAACCGCATTAGATCAATCAAGTCCAAGGCAACTTCAAATACCTCTTGATCCAAATTGAAGTCTCGTAAAGCTCTATTGATGTGTCCTCACCCCATGTGAGTGACGAGAACTTTGAAGCAAACAAGGAAAAGGAGCCTTCTCAAGTGGACTCATTTGATGCTTGGGTAGATGGTGATGAAGAGGAGACTCTCTCTCGATTATCGAAAAGAAGGCCAAGGGCAACCGTGAGTGCTACTGAAGTGCTAGCAAGAAGAGGATATCATCCGAGGTAACACTTGCCCCCTCTTCTGTTCCTAAACATTCCTCTAGTGATAATTCCGGTGATGAGGTTACTCAAACCGAAGAGGATAAAGCTTTTCCAAAACCTTTTCTTACTCACGGAATATTATAGGAAAGAAAATATGGAACTTTGGTTAAATAGTCTCGAGTAAGAGAATTTTAAAAGAGAAGCACATTGATGAGGGTCATTGGAAAAGGAAGGAGTGATTCAGCTTTTTAAAGGACAGAATTTTATTAATGCTAATAATCATGCATCCGTGTTTGTTGAGAGTGTCATTCGCAATTTCTTTGCCAATTTACATGCTCATTTGGATGATGAAGGGTCCGCTAAATATGGAAAAGTGTTTGTTAGGGGAAGAGTCTATTCTTTTACTCCACTCTAATCAACAAAGTTTTAGGCCTCCCTAATGTAGATGATGAGAGCATTAGGGTCAATAGAGATGAAATGGTAAAATTGCTCACTCATAACAAACCGCAGCCTTGGCCTTTGAAAGAGAAACTTCATGCTTCTAGATTATCTTCTCTCTATTCCGTACTACACAAACCGTGCATCTTCAATTGGCTTCCTACAACTAATGAACCTATTGTGACATTGGAGCATGCGAATGTGTTGTATAGATTGGGTAAAAATTTAAGGATTAACTTTGGAAGATTAGTGTTTAAACACTTAGCTTCATGGGGTAGAAAAAAGGAAGTGAACATTAGCTTTTTCCCTATCCTTCTCTAATCTTCAAAGTTTTGGTATTTCAATCCTTGCCCATTGAAGCCTCCGATGTTTTCACCACCGAACCCGAGTATTATACCATTGATCAACAACCGAAAAGGGTAAAAGGTATACAAAAGATCTTCCTTGGAACAAATACGATGAAATAACCCCTGCTCCTCCCAAAGTGCTATCCCACGTGATACTCCAAGTGCTTCCTGTGTGTTGCCCCTCATACTTTTGCAGAACCGATGCCGCAAGTATTCTCGAACAACATGATAAATCTTTTGGGCAACTCTGGACCATCAATCCCAAAGACTACAGCTCTCAACTTCCCGCACAAACAAATCAAGTGCAATAGGAGAACTTGCTGAGGGACGGGCTAAGCTTAAGCAGTAAATGTATGCTTTTATTGATGAAATTTCTTTCCAAACAGGGGGAGGATCTCGCCGTCGCCGGAACTTACGAAGCCGGTGCTACCGCAGGTGCTACCACCAAAGCCGGCCCAAGTGATGGTGAAAGTGATAGGGAAGGAGATCGGGAGGAAGAAGAGGAGTTCAAGAAGAAGAAAGCCGAACCCGAAGGTTGACAAACCTGAAGGTTGATGTTGCCACTATCATATGGGTGACTGTTTTTGTGGTGGTCCTACAAACAATGTTTTTATTTTGGTGATGGTGGTGGTTCTTTAAACAATTTACTTTTATTTTGTTTATTTTTGCTAAAACACTTTAGTTGGTTTGTTAATAACTTAATCTGCTAGGTTGTTTTTTTTCTTTGTGCTAGTTTTTGGATGATATTTGCTACAATGGTTATGGTTTTTTAATGGTTACTTAGTTTATTTCGAAAACTTTTTAAAGTTTGAAATAAATTAGTTTATTATGATAAATCATTGTTTAGGATTAGCTCCTTGATTAAGGGGGAGTTAATTTTTTTGTGGAAATATTATTCTGTGTTCTATGCTCTGTACATTTGTATATAGACTAATCCTACGGACAGCAGCACATTGAGTTTGGAAAGAAATATCCAACTAAGGGGGAGATTGTTAGTGTAATCTGCAGGTGATATCGCAGATGATTTCCCAAAAGTCCAGGTGATATCGCAGATGATTTCCTGGACTGAAAATTATATAGTTGTATATTTCTTGTTTGTTATTTAATGGACTAACGTGCTAATATGATCTGTATAGTCTATGATTTATGGTTATATTTCAGGGTGCAATAGCATCAAAGAAGGAGCTAGACACGTTTGGAAATTGGAAGAAAAGAATTAATACATTTTATGTATTAATTCGTAACTTTGGCAAACAACAACAACTCTTATGGAGACTTTGTCAAAGGTTGTTGCTGAGTTATAGAAGAAGTACAAGGATGATAAAGCAAAGGAGTACAAGGCGTGGAAGCATGGCTTGAGGATTAAACAACTCGGTTGCTACAAAATAGGAAGTGGGAGCTAGAATTGTGGAAACAAATTAACCCACTCTCCCTATACTTCCTCCACGTGCAAGACCAGCCCCAAGGCTGTTATTGGAGTAGCCTTCAAGTAATTGAAGACTATAAATAAGCTTGGAAGGTTTATTTGAAGACATGCCAATTATTTCAACACATTCACACCTTCGAAAAGCTTAGAGATAGAGTTCTTTGTTTGGTTCTTTTTAATCCTTTTTCCCTTGTAATTTCGCACTTGATTACCTTGGTGTCAAGGTGTGTGAAGGCTAGGATAGGATTCCGTTCTTTATCTCTTGTTCCATAGAGCTTAAAATAGATATAGCTATAGGGAACTTTCGGCTTTGTAACTTCATTCATAGTGATTATAAAGTCTTGCCTAAGAGGCACTCTCAAGTTATATTTATATAACTTGAGAAAAACAATTTTGGTGTTTTTATTCCGCTGCAAACTCTTTTACAAAATTATTTTATTTTCGAAGTGTGTGTGTGTGCCATCCCAAGTGCTATCGTTGGTGCTGTTATCACCTTGAATATCACTTGTGATTCAAGCCGTGACAATTTCATATATATATATATATTTATATATTATATATAATATAATACATATAATATATATATAATATAATATATAAAATATAATATATATAATATATATATAATATAATATATATAATATAATATATACTCCCTCCGTCCCAATAAAAGCTTCACTAATTACCCAAAAGGGCGTTCCGTTAGAAGCTTCACCTTTCCTTTTTTGGCAAAAAATATTTACTATTTTCTCCACTCATTCTCTCTCCTACATTATTTTAATATTCACAACACCATTATAATTTACTATGAGTAGGTCTGTTGAGAAACGCGTTTCTCCATAACAATGGAGAAACGTGTTTTTAATAGCCAGAAGCTTTGCATTTGATATCCAGAAAAAAAAAACCCAAGGCCAAGACCAAAGCTTCTGGATATCCAGAAGCTTTGGGTTTGATATCCAGAAACGGTTAGGTGCATATCCAGAAGTATGTGAAATGTATATCCAGAAACTGTTAGGTGCATATCCAGAAACTGTTAGGTGCATATCCAGAAATGTGTTAGGGCATATCCAGAAATTGCTATTGAAGGTTTCTGGACCATCAAATGAATATCCAGAAACATTTTGAAGGTTTCTGGATATTCATTTGAAGGTTTCTGGATATCACTTTCATAAGGTTCTGGATATCCAGTTCATTGTCGCGCGACAAGTCGGGACCCGTTTCTCCATAACTTATGAAGAAACGCGTTTCTCCCTTAATATAATACATATAATATATATATAATATAATATATAAAATATAATATATATAATGTATATATAATATAATATATATAATATATACTCCCTCCGTCCCAATAAAAGCTTCACTAATTACCCAAAAGGGCGTCCCGTTAGAAGCTTCACCTTTTCTTTTTTGGCAAAAAATATTTACTATTTTCTCCACTCATTCTCTCTCCTACATTATTTTAATATTCACAACATCATTATAATTTACTATTCCCTCCACTAATTCTCTCTCCTATTTTCAAATTATACTCACAACATTTTTTTTTCCCTCTCATTTTCATAATTTGCGTGCCCACCCAAAAGGGTGAAACACTTATTGGGACGGAGGGAGTATATAATATATTATATATATATATATATATACATAATATTATATATAATATTATATATAATATTTATATATGTATATAATATATATATAATATAATATATATATAAACATAAATATATATAATATATATAAAAATATAAAAATATAAATATATATATATATATATATATTTTTATATATATATATATATATATATATATATATATATATATAAATATAAATATATATATATATATATATAATATAAATATATATATATATATATAATATAAATAAATATAATATAATATATATATATATAATACACACATTTCGAAAACGAATTCGGATGAAAAATCAGCCTTGCCTAATTCGAATTCGGTCTTGGTACCTCTTAACACTTAATCAGATTTCAGAGGTGAAATCAGATTTCAGCACTTAACACTTAAAAAAAAACAAAAACCACCTTACAAGTCTCACTTTCAATCACACTCATTTATCATACTCACAACACATTTTCTGTCACAACACTTGTTATTATATACTCCCTCCGTCCCATTAGTATTAGCACAAACACTGTTTGTGCGGGAATTAAGGAATATGATATTTTAATAAAATGTTGTCAGTGTAAAAGAATGAGTGGAGAGAGAATGAGTGGAGGGTGTAATAAATTATAATGATGTTGTGAGTATTAAAATAATGTAGGAGAGAGAATGAGTGGGGTTGGGTGAATATTTTATTAATATAAAGTTTCCTTTTTGGGAGTGTGCGGATATTAACGGGACGCCCAAAAAGAAAAGTGTGCTAATATTAGCGGGACGGAGGGAGTATACTCCTTGCTTAATTCTCATGTTCAATAGTAAATATGCACATTGATCGAGAGAGTAAGTAATATCAAATACTCCCTTAGTCCCGGGTTAATATAGACTTTTGGTAATGTATGAGAATTAAGGAGAAAGTATTATATTGAAAGTGTTGTGAGTGTGAAAATAAAATAGGAGAGAGAATGAGTGGAGAGAATAGTAAATTATAATGGTGATGTGAGTATTAAAATAATGTAGGAGAGAGAATGAGCGAAAGAAATAGTAAAGATTCCTTTCTATTTTAGGAAAATTATATATTATTGTGGGACGTCCAAAAAGGAAATTTTATATATTATCATGGGACGGAGGGAGTATATTATATTCTTTCTTTGTTCGTTAGTGTTAGTATATTAAGATATAGTACGTGTAAAATTTAATTATTTAATCATCTAAACATATTAAAATAAACATATGATAAAAATTCTTATTCTAGTACTACCAAATATCTTGTTTTTAATCCAGATATAAAATAATAATAAGATTATTATTATTATAAAATTAGACTTATATTTATCTTGCCACCAAAACCAAAAGAACTCCATAGATATTAAAGTAGTAAAATATGTTAGAAAGACACATTGCTTAGAATATTTTGTAATTTAATAATAAAAGGAAAATAAATTAATAATTTCAAAAAAGTTTTTAAAATTAATATATTATTTATTTTAAAACAAAAAAAAATCGTAAATACAAGTAATTTAATAATAAAAGGAAAATAAATTAATATTATTTATTTATTTTTAGACGGAAGAAATAGTAGGAATAATGAAACATGGAAGGAGTAAAGTATCATTTTAATCATGAAATGGAAATAAATTAATATTAATAAATCACGTTTTAATTTTTTTAATTTTTTTTAGGGGCGGATGAACAAAATACTCCCTCCGTCCCATACCAGTTTGAACTTATTTCCTTTTTGGAACATTTTACATTAGTGTGAACTGTTCAAAATGAAAGAGAATCTTTATTATTTCATCCCCTCATTTTCTCTTTTACTTTACTTTACTTTTACACTTAACATTCTCTCTTCTAACTATTTCTCTTACTCATTCTCTTTTTTATTTAATTTTTCATACTCACAAACACATCTTCAACCTATTTCTCTTTCCTACTTTTCCTTAATTTTCGCGTAAAAAAAATGATCCACCCTGATGTGGGACGGAGGAGGGAGTAAGGTTTTTGAGATTAGGTTCTGTCTTTCTCTCTCTACACTCGAATCGTTTCACTCTCTAGTCTCTACACACACTGCCTTGGCGGCTAGGGTTTCATTTCTCAAACCCTTTCTTTTTCTACTTTCTCTCACTAGAATTTTTTTTCTTGGAGGCTTTTTAGATAGATCTATCTATTATCTGTAATTTAAACGATGAAGATGAACTGGAATTAGGGCTGTTTAAAGGTTGAGTCTTGTGAGGTTTAGGAGGAATCTTTTTGCTGGGTTAGAAATGGCCACTGGAAACCCTTTTGATTTGCTGGGAGATGACGATACCGGTGATGTATCGAAGCTAATCGCTATTCAGCAGCAGAAGATCGTGCAGAAAGCTCCGGCGGCAGTGGAGCAACCGGCGCAGGGCAAGGCGGCTAAGCTTCCATCCAAGCCTATTCCTCCGGCTCAGGCTGGTGAGTTAATTCCTTCATTTCCGACTGCATATGTATATGTGTAGTGTGTGTTGCTCTCTATGAAATTTGATGTTGTTTTGTGTTTTTGGTTTGTTTGCTTTTGTATTAGTATGAATATGATTTGGGCATTGAAGTATTGAAGTCAGGGCATTGGACTTGCTTAGAAAAGTATTCATTTCTCAAATTTGTTTGTCAGATTAGTTTTTTTGTTCTTCACCTTTTGGGCACAAGCTTGATATTCCTTTATTCAATGTATGAACACCTAAGTATTCATTTGAAGTTGTAGCAGATGTGGATCATAAGGTTCTTATGTTCTTCAATTTGCATGCTTGACTATTTGGGGATGTGTTGCGGTTCTTTCGAGCTTTATCTAGTCAGTACCTGTGTCTTGTATTAGCATTAAATTTATGTGGTTAGCACCTAAATTAATAGAGTTGAAAAGCTGTAGCTTTTGCTGCCACAGTAACGGTTAGATATTTTGGTCTATTGGATGGAAAAGATTCCTTTTGCGTGAATGGGAAGTGACAAGTTTTATCTAATTACACGCTTGGTTACCATTGCTGGGTAATCAGCTTATCTTACTATTTTGTATTCTACGTAATCTCTTCATACTCAATTCAAATTATTTTGTCATCGTGCACTATTAGTGCAAATGTCGCGTGGTATCTTCATTATTTTTGTTTGCTTTCCATGTTCTCCTTATTGCTGGTGTGCGCAGGTGGTGTTTTTTTTTACTATGGTTAATATGTTTTTTTTTTGTATTAACTTGTTTAGTGACTGAACGAAAAGTTCAGGTTATGCCCTTCAGATGCATGCCAGATTTAGCTTAGATGTATTGGAGATGGTTGGTTGAAATTTTCTCCCCACAGCATACATGGGCTGTATGATTTCTAAAATCATTTCTTATTAGACATTTGTGTCAATTGAAGATTATTTCTGATTTACTTGCTGTTGTAGGCTTCTGCTCCTACTCATTTTTATTAACTTCATTGTTTCATGAGTAGTGAGAGAGGCGAAGACTGATGGTCCACGCGGAGGAGGCCGTGGTGGTGGACGGGGATTCGGGCGTGGCCGTGGTGGAGGCGGGTTTGATAGAGATGTGGCCAACAATGATAGCTCTTTCAGCAGCCGTGGATTTTCTGGGGGCCAAGGGGGTACTGGAGAATCTGATGGCGGGAGACAATCTGAAAGTCAAGGAGGGTATGGTAGTCCTCGTCCTTACCGTGTTGGTGGTGATCGCCGCCGTGGTGGTTTCAGTAATGGAGAAACTGAGGATGGAGAGCGTCCTCGCAGGACATTTGAACGCCGCAGTGGGACAGGACGCGGGTAAATGTTTTCCCCTCTAATAATGCTCTACTTATCCGTACACATTTACTTATTTAAGATTTGCATATTTGTAACAGTAGCCTGACTAATTTTTGAATTGGTGTTTCTTATGCTCCATTACACTCATCCTTCTGTTATGTTTAATGTGCAGAAATGAGTTCAAACGCGAAGGTGCTGGTAGAGGGAACTGGGGAACACAAACTGATGAAGTTGCGCAGTTAGTACCATGGCACATCTCCTTTTATTTTCCTGTCCTAATGGCTATTGCTATTGTAAATACAGTTTCATGATTTTTAGCATCTTTTGCATTAACAATTCCATTATCTTACTTGCTATTTGTAGGGCAACAGAGGACGTTGTTGTTGAAGGTGAAAAACCTGTGAATGACAAGCCATTGGCTGAGGAAGAGGTGGCTGATGTCAACAAGGAGAGTCCACCAAATGAAGCTGAAGAGAAGGAGGCTGAGGATAAGGTGATTATTTTATTGATTTAAATTGTTTTTTCTGAAGTTATCATGATTGGTGGAACTGCCGTGTCTGCTCTATGATAGGTAGATAACTTAAATGAAATTTAACAATCTATTACGGCAGGTCTAGCCAGATTACACATAGGACATCTGCATTAAGCCAACTTATCTCTAGTTTTATTTCATACAGAAAGTTGAAATAATCAGTTCTTTTACTTTTTGTGTCCTCTACTATCCCAGATGTGGTTGTCCTAAGAACCTTCCTAAGAACCTTCCATTCTGCTCATGCAAATCTGCCTGGTACGGAGTATATTATTAATGTGATTAAAATAGTATAGAAGTTGCCACATTCTTAGTGATCCTTCTTGGTTGCGTTAAGCTTTGTGGGCCATTGTGAAGTTTATTGCTGAACTTCGGTTGACTGCACTCATCCTTCTTTGACTTAGAATACGAGACATGATTGAATTTGGCTAGTGGATTTATTGCACTGCCAACATTCAGATAACCTTGTCCGTCTGACGTCTGTAATTAGTGAAGATCATGTTTTCTAAATTCTCTTAATATAGGAATCTGGATTTTGCTCCTATATTCGGTTGATTTTTGAGATTGCTTTTAGTCATATCTCGTGTGTTTAGAAACAGCATCTCAACTTTCCTCCGGTGGATCACAATCTTCAGTTTGACCTATGTGGCCTGTTATCACATTGGCATCAGGCAGTCCTCTTTTCATGCCTTTGTCCGACTTGGAATGAAATCTGTCTTTTTAAGCCTCTGGTGCTCTAAAGCATTTATTGATTTTCAGTGTAATGCACCCCATGGTCATTTCTATAAGTAACATGTCCGTAGGTTTTTTGTTGTACTTTTTGTCTTTGTTTACATGGTCAGGAATGGTTCCCCAGTTCTGGGCTTACCTGTCATAGGATTTCACTTGTTTGGATGGAAATAGAAGGGCTTTGTGCGGTCAGGAATTTGAAAAGAATTTAGTGAATATTTTGTTTAATATGCAGCTGTGTACTTGGCTTCCCATACTGGAGTATAATAAAAAAAAAAGAAATAAATGTAAGGCAGTAGGAAAGTTTAGACTTTTTTAGATTACTGACCGACTGTACCTTGGCAGTGATAGCTATTTTACAGAAGTGATTGTTTGTCCTTTTTTTTTCCGAGACTTGGAGGCTTTATGGCAAAGCTGTAATTAAAATCCTAAAGATAATTGTAATGAAGTGCATCTTATTATGGTATCTTGGTTCATTATGTTTAGTGAGTGAATAATACTGACAATCAAGAAATGAAATTAAGAATAGAAGAAATAGAACTGTGTTGATTGGCAGAGTTGTGGGGTTACTAAATTGTGATGACAATTGCCATTGGTGCTCTTTGATTTTGTGATCAGATGCAGCAATTTATGTTCTCCCTCCTGGCAGAAGAAATTGGTGAGGACAGTGAAAAGAGAACGCAAGAAAGCCCTCCGTGAGTATACTGTATTGAGCAGACATTATATTGGGTCCCAAGTTGTTATTTGTATGGTTAATGGAAGTGGATATTTCTTAGCAATAAATGGCAACAAAGATGGATAGAAAGAGACAGATCTTTGTAGGCTGTCATGTAGGTGGCCGGTACCAGTTGCTGTAGTGTGATTGGCCTCACTGGAGCTGATTGATTGGCCTCTTATGGTATAGCTGAAACTAAGAAAGTAGAACAGGGAAGTTTATGCATGTATGAATCAATAAGGTGGGGAGAGAATTGTTAGAATCTGAGATTGTAAAGTGAGTGGGGATGTCGCTAATTTTTGTAGTCTGTGGTGTTTTGGTCTGATGTTGGATTTTCCCACTTCGTAGGTGGAGGTGGAGTCTGGTATGGAGTAAAGCAAGATGGTTTTGGTGAAAGAGGAGGGGGGTTGGCAAACAATAACAACAGCACAATTTTCTCTGGACTTCTGGAGCTGGCTTTTATGGAGGGAGAAAGAAACTAGTAGAGAGATGGTGATCTTGTAGGTTAAAGAATAAGCAATTTTAGCAAATCAGCATATTTTATTTTTCCTATAAAAATTCTCCGTGCTGCTAGAGCAGTAAAGCATTGAACCCATTACTTCATACTACCCTGTTTGGTTAATTAATGCCCTCTTTATAGCTGCGACGTGTTGGGTGCTACAGGCTTGTCATAAAAGAGGTTCCTTAATTGTGTTTGCCCCAATGACGATCAACATTTGATGTGATTAGGCACTTTGGTTGTAACTGCTTGATGTATATTTATTCACAGCTTTTTTTTGTTCTTTTCTATTTGAGACTTTAAGGCGCAATGAACTTTGTGTTCCATTTTGCGGTTAATTGCAACTTCACTCTCCATCAAGTAAATAGGGAGATTGTTGTTTTCAGCTGATTTATCTTGTTCATGTTGTGGTCTACATTTTAGCTCTCTTGGCAATATCAGTCATTTATAAAAATGGCTATTTCCTTATAATGCAGGAGATGACACTTGAAGAGTACCAGAAGGTTCTGGAGGAAAAGAGGAAGGCTCTCGAAGCACTTAAGACTGAGGAAAGGAAGGTGGAAATTGACAAAGAGCTTGCGTCCATGCAACCACTATCTAACAAGAAGAACAACGATGAAGTCTTTGCCAAATTGGTGAGATTTTTCTTACTTATCCGGGAAAAGTTCACATAGTTTTGTAGTTCTATTTTTCTTTTTGAATTTATGTAAAACACTCGTTTGACATTTTTTTATTTACCCTCTAGGGATCTGACAAGGACAAGCGAAAAGAGATCGCTGAGAAAGAAGAAAGAACCAAGAAGGTATATATTCTTTCACTTTGTTTTTTTATTTTTTTGGGTGCCTCTGGGAGTATGCACAAGCCAGCAGATACAAGGGTGTGAACTTATGTTGGTATATGAAGTTCTAATTTACGAGTTTTTAGCCAAATTGACAAGCGTACTAATTGGGGGTTGTCAATGTCACATGCGTACGTTATTAACGTGAAATGTAACATGCGTACGTTATTAACGTGAAATGTCACATGCGTACGTTATTAACGTGAAATGTCACATGCGTACTTTACTTTTATTTTCAATTTGACCACCTTTTTAAACACCCGTTATAAAATTACTGATCAGTCCATGAGAGTTAACAATTTAACGGTGCAACAATCAAATTGTTCAAATTTGACCCCCATAATTTAAAGGGAGTTGATTGACATTTTTTGGGAAAGGTTGAACAAAAGATTTTTTTTTTTATCCTCTCCATCTCTCTCTCTCTCTCGTCATATACACTCCCACCCAATCTCGCCGTCCCTTCCCATCCCCACCGCCGAGCCAACCTCTCTTTCTTCTCCAATCAGACCCACTCCCACTTCCAGTCATCCATTCTCGTCTTCTCTCCCCAGATTGATTACATGGCAATTTTCCCATGTCCCAGTAGTTCTGCAATTTCCACTGATTTTCAGGCAATAGTAACATTCACTTCTTCGTGATGGTGTGAACCCCAAAAACCGATTGTCACTACCATCAAACCATGTCTTTCCATCAAAATCTTCCAACTCATCATACCAAATGAAACCCATCAGCCTCAAATTCCAGCATTGTAGCCTCATAAACCCTTGAGGCTTCTTCAGCAGTAGTATAAGTACCCAGCCAAACCCTTTTTCCTTTGAAGGAATCTCTAATTTCAACAGCCCATTTACCTTTCACTGACGGTTCCCTCTGTATATCGTCCTGAGGGTCGTGATGATTGACCAGAATTTTTGGGTTATGAATCTTTGATTGATTTTCTGGATTGAAAATGAGGGAATTTAAGGAGTTAGATCTTGGGGAAATCAGAGATTGATTTGAAAATGGTGATTGCACGCCTGCACGTTATGGTAGTGATTGATTGAAAGGGGTGGGAATGTGTTTTGAATTGGGGATGGTTTAGATATGGATGGATATGAAGATGGTTTGGATTTTTATTTTATTTTTTGGTAAAAATATTTTATCTATATGATTTTTTAATTTATTATGTGATAAGCATAGAAATGATTTCGCTCATAAAAAATATTTATATTAATGTTTCAATTTGTTTTGATTTACAACCATTTTACTTATGGAAATTTCAATAAACCCCTTGAAAGGAAAACCAACTTCAAACTAATTGGTCTGTTAATTTGTTAACTCTCATGGACCGATTCGTTAATTTTATGTGTTAAAAAAAGTGGTCAAATAGAAAATAAAAGTAAAGTATGAGGTGCCATTTCACGTGTATGAACCACATGTGACATTGACTACACCCAATTAATACGCATGTCAATTTGGCTAAAAACTCTCTAATTTACCTGCTCTTCTACTGAACCAGTTTTGAGGATGCCCTTTTAATTTACTTGCTCTGGGGCCTGTGGTGGGTGGAAGGGCCCAATAAAGCTATGATACTCTTGCTTAAGTGGAGCTCAAAGAGGAAAGTAGGCCATAGGCTTAAGTGGAGCTCAAAGAGGAAAGTAGGCCATAGGCATACCCAGACAATTCTTCTCTAAAATGATACATGTGCTGTGTTTGGAGTTTTAGTCCTTAATGTCTTGAGTAGCAGTAGGATAGGCGGGGTTTTGGACTAGACAAGTAACGGAAAGGCAGATATGGCTACTAGCCAGTAAGCTATAAGATTAGAAACCCCCTCCAGTCTGTGCAGGTGCATGTTGAGCTGCCACCTTACTGATATATACATCCTCCATTTGAATAGAAATGTCTTAATTTCTGTTTTGGACTTTTTGAACTCAAATTAAAAATTAACAAACTATTTTAATTTGTAAAACCAGGGCGATTCTAAAACAATACTCCCTGTCTTATTTGAAAGGGCCCCTTTGGAGCCGACACAGGCTAAACCGTTTAATAATGTAGTGTTGCGAGTATTGGAAGTGAGATAGGAAGTGTAAGTGGGATAGTTGTTGTGAGTATGACTAGTGGGTCCCATTGAATAAAGTATGTTATATAATTTCTATATTTGGATTGTGTCCTTCCAAGAATGACACCCAAAATGGCAAAAGTGCCCTTTCAAATAGGACGGAGTTAGTATATTTTGTGTCTAATAAATTTGACTTTAAAGCGGAACTGGGAGTTCTCTCAATGAGAAAAATAATAGAGTACACTATCAAATATTTTGGGACCTCCATAGAAGGCAGTGTACACTGTTCACCTAACTTGTCTTGAATCAACTACCCCCTCTGTCCCAAAATAAATGTCAACACTTTACTTTTTTGTTCTGTCCCAAAATAAATGTCATCTTTCTACACAAGGAAAGTGACTTGGTGCAATATTATCATTGTACAACAATGTACAAAACTAGTAAAGCAGTTATCTTAAAAACGTTGAGAGGTCAAATGCGACATGAGAAGTCAAATGCGACATTTATTTTGGGATGGATGGAGTATTTCCACTTCTTATGCTTGTTCAATAATTTTGCATTTGTATTTTATGGTTGGTTGCAGTCTCTTAGCATCAATGAGTTCTTGAAGCCCGCTGAAGGTGAGAGGAACTATGGAGGCCGTGGACGTGGGGGCCGTGGACGTGGTGGTCCCAGAGGTGGAGGTGGTGGTGGTGGATATAACCATAGTAGTTATGCGTCAGCAGCACCTTCCATTGAAGATCCCGGTCAGTTCCCAACTTTAGGTGGGAAGTGAGATTCTCGTCCACTGCCAGTCAAATTAGTTCATCACTTCCATCTCTCCAAGCTCAGGTCGGCAGGAAATTTACTTAGAATAATGAATGGAGTTTTCTGTATCAAAGAAGGTCATATGTTTCATGTCTAAATGTAAATTTCTTGTCTTTTTTTCATGTGTTCTTTCCCCTGTATCTTTTTATTTTCCTTCTTTTTTTGTCAACTGATATACTATGGATGTTAAAACTGTTTTAGAGAGATTTTGGGGCATATGGAGATGATTAATTTATGACTGGGCATACTACTTGTGCACTTTCTATTTTTGGAATACCATTTGTAGTTTATTTTGTTTCTCAACTATTTAAACATCTGAATACCTTGGTTTTTTCCAGGGTCCAATTATGCTAATCGACTTTTCGTGTATCACTAGCATGTGATTCGTGATTGTGAACTATTAGGGTTGATATCATTCTACCTTTATTTTGGGACGGAGAAAGTACCAAGTAGCACGTAAAACGGGAGTCAACAAGTTTGAACTTGTTTTTTCTTCCGTCATCCGGTGACTGGTGTGTTTTAACATGCACATGATTAGTGCCAAAGAATGGGGGCACTATTCAGTTTGCTTTATTGATGGGAACATAATTTTTATACAGAAATAACACGTTACTTAAAACTACATTCATTCGTCATTTATAGACAATTCTAACGGGTTTTTTCAATCAATCTCTAGACTTAAGAACACATGTTTTTGAAAAGAGTACTTTTACATAACCAGCAGCCATCAGACTGGTTAAATACACAGGTTAATTGAACCTATCTTTTCTTTCGCTTAAGAAGAGCAGCATCCACTGTTCTGTGAAACGGGCTGTCCTCGAATATTCACAGTCGGAGGTCTAGCAGTGTTCGCAGATGGTTGGCTAGCCATCCTATATGGTCATCACAAAACAATTCAATATCATGATTTTTTTAAAATAAAAGATAAATCCTTAATTTCCAGAGGTTATTCTTCTGAGTAATACTAAAATCACACACACAAAAAAAAGGCTACAAAATTTTGGCCAAAACTGATTTGGCAATGTTTGATTGGATGTTGTGGTAGTAGGTCCCACTATTCATTAATTAAGTACCCAATCAATCAATTCCAACTTTGTTGGTGGCCCCACAATAAATATGGCACCTTGACTTTTTTGGTAACTTGATTGAACTTTGACCATTTTATGAAAAGTACATATGTTCATGAAATTCTAAAAATAGTTATTGATATTGTTTCTAGTTGTGCATCAATAACCATTATTATAATAGCATGAAGATAATTAAATTTTAATAAATTTTTGGTCTAAATTCAATCAAGTTGACAAAAAAAGTCAAGGTTAGACACTTATTTGAGACGAAGGGAGTACATAAAAAATAAATAAAAACAAGCGATAAAAGAATAATTAAAAAGCTAAGAAAATAGTATTTATAAAGGCAACAACGTGAGGACTATATCAAGGGAGAATCATGCGACCTACCTATCTTTGATTGAAGCAGTCATGGCCATGAAAGCCTGCTCCACATTCAATGATTCTTTTGCACTAGTTTCCAGAAATGGAATTCCCATCTCATCAGCAAATGCCTGCAAACTCATTCAGATAAATAAATAAATAAATAATCCAATTTAATTGACTACCCTGCCATCCATACGGACTATAAAGAGTCAATGGATTACCTTGGCTGTTTCAGTTGACACAACTTTATTTGGAAGGTCACATTTGTTACCAACAAGTAGTTTGTTAACGTTCTCACTTGCATATCGATCAATTTCGCTCAGCCATTGCTTCACATTATTGAAGCTCTCTTGGTCCGTCACATCATAAACTACCTGGAAGAACAGCAGCCCATATGGAAACTTGTCAATATTCCAAAAGAAAAACTGATGAAGATAGACCAATTAACCAGCATATATAAGCATAGAACAAGTAGACATTTTGTATTCTATACTGTATGCTGCAAGTTCTCTATAATTGATACTCCCTCTGTCCCGGAATAAATGTCACAGTTGACAAGTCAACGTTTTTAAGCTTTTTGTTAAGTTTCCTTAAATGCCCCATCTCTTCATGAGTGGTGTGTAGCATGCCCTTACGAAAATACAATTATAATTTGCCTTTAAGAAAGGGTAGCTTAGGGAGATCACCAAACATACATCCTATTTTTAGAAATGCGACATTTATTTTGGGACAAACCAAAATAGAAAGTGCGACATTTAATAGGGACGGAGGGAGTACTTTTGTACTTGATCAAACTTTTATTTTCCTTTTTGGCTTGCGGGACTGATGATAATTAATGTAGTGGAGAAACCAGGTAGGTGTTCTTGAAAAATGGATTATAATGTAATCCCTTGGTCATTTTTTGGGTGAAAACTGAAAAGCCAAACCTTTTAATATTGCACTTTGACTTCTAAAGGATTTCCTTTTAAAATGCATTAGTGTATGCATGTCTGTGAGTGCATTGTATGAGACATGGGGGAAATATCATATTCTTAAAAGAAAAAAAAAGAAAAAAATGAAAAAAATGAAATAGCCAGCAATTTTGATATGTGGTTCTTAAAAACTAAAATGAAAGTAGGATTCTTTTTAAGACTGAGACACTAATTAATTAATTGGGCAATTACCAATTACACTTTAGAGTAACAGTTTGGCGGGGTTTCATTGAATGCCTACCGCTCTATGATACACCAGATAGAGAAGTGTGAATCACTCACTATGATACCATGCGCTCCGCGGTAGTAGCTGCTTGTGATTGTCCTAAAACGTTCTTGCCCCGCAGTGTCCCACTGTAAAGGTAGAGGAAAAGCCAACCCAATTTTTTCTTAGTATCCAGCAATTAAAGCCACAAAGGGAAATTTGACTACCTCTACAGATTGTTAAGTTTTTACAAAGAACTGAAAACCCCCCTCAATTCGGCACATCTTCCTATGAGATAAGCTGCCCTCTGCAGCTCATTTCCAATAAAGCATGAAACTAGCCATTATATCACGACCCAGTCACAGAGAAAACAGAAACTTACAATTTGAAGTTTAATAGTCTTCCCATCTTGCTCCACTGTTCGAATTTTCTACACAAGAGAGAGGGAATAATTTAAGTTTGTGAATTAACATAAGTGATTGGCAGTTGTAATGATTACTTACAAAGTCAACTCCGATGGTGCTGATGTAGCTTTCCAAGTAAGAATCGTCCTATGAAGAGTTGACAAAAGGGACCAAGTAAGTTCATTCATAATTGAAGTTTGTAATATCAAAGCAAGATATAATAAAGAAGTTGTGCATGCCCAAAGTTCATAAAACTCCAAAAGTTATGTTAGAGGAAATTGGCAACCATGATATGCATCAAGGACTTCATGACATGTTCTAACTTAACAAGCAGAAAAACTTTCGGACCAAACTTCAGCAATGCTGTTAAAAGTAATCAAGTGTTATCATGTTTTCTGCTATCAAAATGTAATACTCCGTAATACAATCAATTTGGCTTAGGTCAAACCTAGGAGAAAGACCCAGCCAACGAAGTCTTGAACCTAAAGGAAGAGAGGAAGAAAGCAAAAGGAGAAAAGAAAGCCATCACAACTGAAAATCATTTATACGACATAAAGAAAAATTTCATAATGCTACCATGCAAGGAAAAGAATTTCCTTGCAAGCACATAACTTTAGAATAAGAGAGTTACAAAATTATTCGGATATGAAACTATGCAGAAAATTGGCCTGTTGAAATGAATCTATACAAATGCAACTAAGAAGTACCAAGGATTGACATTAAGAGAAGCAAGAAGGTTATTACTGATTATGTGACCTTAGATTTCTACGTAGAAACTTCCATTGAAATCAAAAGACAACCTTGACTCACCAATTGACAGGTCGACAAACTAAATGGCTGCACTTGCAGAGATCATCTCTAGAGGTTTATAAAATATTAACGCATACCATAATAATTTAATATGCATAAGACACCATTGATAAGATGAGCGTGATTGTTATAATTCAAGGAAATGAGCTTCCAAAAGCAAGATTGATTAAAGAAATATGATTAGCAAAAGAGAGATATATTAATATGGAGCTTGAAAAAGTGAGAAATGCCTGCCAAACTAAAGAGTCAAGTGTCTGGTTATGACAAATATGTTAATTTGATACATAAATGCAACAATAAAAACATGAATGGATGTTAATAAGAAAATAATTAAAAAAAAAAGGCTTAAGGCAACAGGGAGTAGAAATATTTGTTGAAGTTGGTTGGACCATAGTTGCGAAAGGCGCTCGCCTCTCTCGCCCGCCTCGCCATATTGGCGCCTTGGAGGGTACGTCGCCTTTGCGGGATGAGGCGGTCGATTAGCAAAAGTGTAACTCTTTCGGATTCAAAGCGAGAAGTCGGAACGTGTCAAATTAGGTTTATGGAGCTCTTGTTTTTATGGAAACTTTTCCTAATTTGTAAATTCGATTCTATAAAATTGATTATAAAATCGATTGGCCCAATTTCAGATTCGATAAATACCGACTATTACAGAATTTTTACCGCAACAATAGACGCAGATAAATTTACTTCAATGCTCGTCCCTTCGACGACGACCTTGGCCCTGAACGACTGCGACTCTCAACGTACTGAACTCGTGTCGTGTTGCTACTTCAATTCAACGTTTAGTTTTTGTTTTTTTTTTTTTTTTTTTTGTTTTTTCTGAACTCTGAGACGTAAACTGTTGTGAAAATCACGCCCACGCAGCGGAAAACGGACCGAGCTAGGAAGAAAAAAATAAGGGCAACACACACGAAAAGTAAATCACACACAAAGGAACACACAAGAATTGTTAACCCGGTTCGTTGCAACAACAACTACGTCCGGGGGCGCTACCAAGCCAAAATATTCTCTCTAATATTTTCCGATGTTACAATTTGTCTCTAGGCTATCACATGTATTTATAGGAAACAAGAAATCAAATCCTAACAATAAAAGGATTCCTAACATAAGAAAGTATTCTTCTTTCTTCACAAGTCTTCCAAATATTGCTGTCACAAGGAAACATCAATCAAGAGGAAATCTGATCAAATTAGGAAACGAGAATCGATCCGTAATTCTTCCTTCCCGTCTGCAGCGGCCGCCCTCCATGCAGCGCGCCCGCGCAATCTGTCCCGAGACTTCAAGCGCCCTCGTCCATTCTCCAGCCGCGGTCGCGCAGAGCTCCAGCGCGGTCGCGCACATGACCGTAAAGCGCTCTGCGATTTTCCTTCATGGTTTTGACTCCAATCCCAACAATCTCCCACTGGAGACAAACCATCCATGATACCTTTTCTTGAAACAAATTTCGTGGCCGGCTAATGCGTTGGTAGCGCCAGGCCTCTTGTGCAGTTATCCAAGTGAGTTGAAGGCGAGCTACGCTTCAACATAACTGTCGGTTCTACCATGCTCCGAGTCTTCATTCCGAATGATCCTCCCCGCACATCCCCGCTCACTTGCTTGCTAACTATCGATCTGAGCAGCGCGAATCCACGTGCCCCACACAATCACAAGCTTGGAACCTTTGTGTGTTCTTTGCAACCCATCGCATCACCGTTCTAGATCCCGCTCCCATGTTGACCAAATTGGCTCCGCGTCGGCCGACTTCATCACCCAATTTTCTATCAACATACCGTTTAGTGAAATTTCTCCCACCATGGCGATCTCGGCCACCACCATTCATCATTGGGATGCGCCTTCGTTTCCCCCAACGACTCATGTTGCATGTGATATACAACATATTTTCCACGCCACCACGAGCCACCAAGCTAGCTCCGCGGTTTACCTTCCACGTCCCACAACCGAAGGTCACCACACAACCCTCCTTATCAAGTTGCCTTATGGAAATCAAGTTCCTCTTCAAATCCGGAATATGTCGCACATCACGTAGCCGTAAAACAGTCCCATCCGTTGCTTTGACCCGAACAACCCCTTTCCAATGACCTTGACGGGATAATCGTTTCCCAAACGAACAACCCCAAAATCACCCGAACGCATTGCTCCATTCTTTACGCACCGGTGCATGAATGAAACGTCGAGCCCGAATCCAAAACCCACGAATCGTTGAACCGCTCCCACCCAAGATTAATACGTCCGCCATCTCTTAAGACATTCAATTCCTTCGCTCTGCCTGACCGCTGCGGATAACTTCTCCTAAAGTGCCCCTTCTCCCCACAATCGTAGCAAGTAATCACCTTCTTGCCACCCTTACTCTTTTCACCGACATTTAGTGCTAGCCCCGATGTCCCACCCTTGCTTCTTCCTACGAATTTCTTCGCCAAGAATCACATCAACGACATCCGCAAACTTCAACTTCACTTTTCCCGTTGAAACGTTAAGCTATTTATGTGAGCCGTATCCCAACTTTCCGTAAAGAAGAAAGTAAAATCAATGCTAGTACCTCATCATCAAGAGTATGCCACCTAAGACAAATTGGGTCGCAGAGATTTGAATTCACTTATATGCTTTGTTGCCGACATGCCCTCCACCATCCTTATGTTCAACAGCTTCCTCATTAGATGAGCTTTATTCGCCGCCGATGGTGCCTCGTACATGCTCGCCAACATCTGTAACATCTCCATGGTAGTCTTCGCCTCCAAAACATTCTTCGCCACATCCTTGGTCAACGTTTGCCTAACAAGCCCTAACGCTTTCCGATCCAAGATTTCGAATTTTGCTTCCTCTATGTCCGCCGGCTTTTCTTTTAATGGTAGATATAAATCCTTGTTCCACAGAACATCCTCGATTTGTGTCTTCCAAAAATTGAAATCCGTCCCATCAAACTTTTCGATCAACACCTTATTACCATCCTCCAAAGATCCCAAGAAATCCATAGCAAAAGACCAGCCAACCAATGATTCAACAAAACCAAAGGCTCTGATACCAGTTGTTGTGAAAATCACGCCCACGCAGCGGAAAACGGACCGAGCTAGGAAGAAAAAAATAAGGGCAACACACACGAAAAGTAAATCACACACAAAGGAACACACAAGAATTGTTAACCCGGTTCGTTGCAACAACAACTACGTCCGGGGGCGCTACCAAGCCAAAATATTCTCTCTAATATTTTCCGATGTTACAATTTGTCTCTAGGCTATCACATGTATTTATAGGAAACAAGAAATCAAATCCTAACAATAAAAGGATTCCTAACATAAGAAAGTATTCTTCTTTCTTCACAAGTCTTCCAAATATTGCTGTCACAAGGAAACATCAATCAAGAGGAAATCTGATCAAATTAGGAAACAGAATCAGTCCAGAATTCTTCCTTCCCGTCTACAGCGCGGCCGCCCTCCATGCCAAGCGCGCCGCGCAAGAATCGTCCCGAGACTTCAAGCGCCTCGTCCATTCTCCAGCGCGGTCGCGCAGAGCCCAGCGCGGTCGCGCACATGACCAGAAACTGCTCTGCGATTTTCCTTCATGGTTTTGACTCCAATCCCAACAATCTCCCACCTGGAGACAAACCATCCATGATACCTTTTCTTGAAACAAATTTCAGTGGCCAGCTAATGCGTTGGTAGCGCCCGGCCTCTTGTCTAGTTATCCAAGTGAGTTGAAGCTGAGCTACGCTTCAACATAACTGTCGGTTCTACCATGCTCCGAGTCTTCATTCCGAATGATCCTCCCTGCACATCCCCGCTCACTTGCTTGCTAACTATCGATCCTGAACAGCGCGAATCCACGTGCCCCACACAATCACAAGCTTGGAACCTTTGTGTGTTCTTTGCAACCCATCGCATCACCGTTCTAGATCCCGCTCCCATGTTGACCAAATTGGCTCCGCGTCGGCCGACTTCATCACCCAATTTTCTATCAACATACCGTTTAGTGAAATTTCTCCCACCATGGCGATCTCGGCCACCACCATTCATCATTGGGATGCGCCTTCGTTTCCCCGACGACTCATGTTGCATGTGATATACAACATATTTTCCACGCCACCACGAGCCACCAAGCTAGCTCCGCGGTTTACCTTCCACGTCCCACAACCGAAGGTCACCACACAACCCTCCTTATCAAGTTGCCTTATGGAAATCAAGTTCCTCTTCAATCAGGAATATGTCGCACATCACGTAGCCGTAAAAGCGGTCCCATCCGTTGCTTTGACCCGAACAAGCCCCCTTTCGATGACCTTGACGGGATAATCGTTTCCCAAACGAAACAACCCCAAAATCACCGGAACGTCTTGCTCCATTCTTTCTGCTTGGTGCATGAATGAAACGTCGAGCCGAATCCAAAACCCACGAATCGGTTGAATTGCTCCCACCCAAGATTAATACGTCCGCCATCTCTTCAAAGAATATTCAATTCCTTCGCTCTGCTGGACCGCCGGATAACTTCTCCTAAAGTGCCCCTTCTCCCCATGATCGTAGCAAGTAATCACCTTCTTGCCACCCTTACTCTTTTCACCGACATTTAGTGCTAGCCCCGATGTCCCACCCTTGCTCTTCCTACGAATTTCTTCGCGAAGAATCACATCAGCGACATCCGCAAACTTGAACTTCACTTTTCTGTTGAAACGTTAATCGCTATAGCGATCGTATCCCAACTTTCGGTAAAGAAGAAAGTAAAATCAATGCTAGTACCTCATCATCAAGAGTAACGGCCACGGAAGACAGGTTGGGTCGCGGTAGATTTGAATTCGCTTATATGCTTTGTTGCCGACATGCCCTCCACCATCCTTATGTTCGACGGCTTCCTCATTAGATGAGCTTTATTCGCCGCCGATGGTGCCTCGTACATGCTCGCCAACATACGTAACATCTCCGTGGTAGTCTTCGCCTCCAAAACATTCTTCGCCACATCCTTGGTCAACGTTTGCCCTAACAAGCCCTAACGCTTTCCGATCCAAGATTTCGAATTTTGCTTCCTCATGTCATGGCTTTTCTTTTAATGGTAGATATAAATCCTTGTTCCACAGTAACATCCTCGATTTGTGTCTTCCAAAATTGAAATCCGTCCCATCAAACTTTTCGATCAACACCTTATTACCATCCTCCAAAGATCCCAAGAAATCCATAGCGAACCCATTGACCTAACCAATGATTCAACAAAACCAAAGGCTCGATACCGGTTGTTGTGAAAATCACGCCCACGCGGCGGAAAACGGACCGAGCTAGGAAGAAAAAATAAGGGCAACACACACGAAAAGTAAATCACACACAAAGGAACACACAAGAATTGTTAACCAGGTTCGTTGCAACAACAACTACGTCAGGGCGCTACCAAGCCAAAATATTCTCTCTAATATTTTCCGATGTTACAATTTGTCTGTAGGCTATCACATGTCTTTATAGGAAACAAGAAATCAAATCCTAACAATAAAAGGATTCCTAACATAAGAAAGTATTCTTCTTTCTTCACAAGTCTTCGAATATTCTTTGTCGCGAGGAAACATCAATCAAGAGGAAATCGATCAAATTAGGAAAGCAGAATCGATCCAGGAATTCTTCCTTCCCGTCTACAGCGCGGCCGCCCTCCATGCAGCGCCCGCGCAACTGTCCCGAGACTTCAAGCGCCCTCGTCCATTCTCCAGCGCGGTCGCGCAGAGCCCAGCGCGGTCGCGCACATGACCAGAAACTGCTCCTGCGATTTTCCTTCATGGTTTTGACTCCAATCCCAACATAAACGACGACGTTCCTCATAATATTTACTTTTGTTTTTATTTATTCATCTTCCTTTGTTAAAAATATTATTGTTTTTCCTCTTCTTTCTAGTTTCGGTCAATGTCTTTTTTGCCAAATTATTTTGTTATTTTTTTCTTTAATCTATATTCTTTTGTTTAATTATTGTTTTCTACTTTTTTTCTATTTCCTGTCATATACTATCTTAAACTAGTATTTGTTTTGTTAATTTGAACTATGTGGTTTAAATTTTGTCTTAGAATTCTCTCTTTTGGAGTATAAATTATGCTTAGGATACTATTTATAAGTGGAACTCATATGTTTTATTTTTGTTTATAACATGTTTGAATTTTTGTTTATATGTTACATGTATATTTATATATTTTTCTAATATTTACTAATTTTTTATTTTATTTTTTCGCCTTGCTCGCCTTTTTGCCGCTTTTCTACCGCCTCGCTTTTCGCCTTTTTCATGTATGTATCGCCCGCCTCTCGCCGTTCGCCTTTAACAACTATGGGTTGGAATATTGCATAGTGGCAATTAGTAAAGAGTAGTGCTTGGTCACATGCAGGTTCTACATTGACCAAACCAATTTACCTTGCAAGCTTAGACATTTCAAAACGATTCTCTACCTATTTCAATATTCATGGGCTCTAGCTTCACATATCATATCCAAAAAAATAAATAAATCTCTTTGTAGATCTTCTGGTAATATAACAAATGTAGTACTATAAATATAATTGGTTTGGAACATCTGCTAGGCATCCGTAGTTACATCACAGGTTTACTGATAACTGGAAAAAACACATCCTCTTTCCAACAATATATTTGATAGTCACACTGCACATATGGCACCCAAAGGCTTGCACACTTGCATCAAGATGAATTACAAGAAGTCAACTACAATATTTGTTTATCGCAAACTAGAAGTAGGAAGCCTTTAGTGGGAACCCAAAACTGCTGACCAGTAAGCAGAATAATAACTTCTTATCAACCTTGACTATAAACCTAACCAAGCAGCAAAATCAATCTGCTTCTCAACAATTTAAGATGTATTTAGTTTCAAGATATTTGCGGAGAGTGGCAGAGACAAATGATGCAGTGAAACAGTGAGCAACGTTGAACGGCTCAAAGCTAACTGTGTCGAAGTCACCACCCATATCTATCATTAATTACTATGCTTCAATAAGAAATAAAGCACACACATCTATCCATCTAGGGTAAAAATATAGGAGGCACTCACAGCAAATCTTAGAAGGAGACATGATTTGCCCACTCCAGAATCTCCAATAAGTAAAAGCTTGAACAGGTAATCGCTGCAGAAGATAGCACAGACAGAAAACGACAATGAGGGATATTCAGTGGTTGCACCATTATCTTTTAGCCCCAATAATTCATGCATTGCCGTTTATTCCTGACCCAGATATTTTCCTTAATTCAATTACTTGTCATGTTCCATTCTCCTTATATATATATCTTGTTAATATTACAGCACCATCCTACCCGACACTTTAGGTACTCCAATTCAAATCCAAATACAAGGAAGAATGAGAAAGCACGAGTTAAGAGTCTCCAAGATAATAGTGGGAAAAACAGATATCCACTACCAACAAATTTTACATTGGCTATCTTTGAGAAACTCTATATAAATCAATGTTTTAAGATAAAATATGGTGATGGAAAGAGAGTGTTTCCCTTTCACAGGGGATCTATAATGCCAACAGGCAATGATGTGAACTTTTAATAACTAACTATATTTACGCAATAGTATAACCACCATTGTCTAGACTAACAAAATCCAACTTCTGCATAGGCAAATTAACAAAATAAGAAAACGACAGAAAAGCAGTTAGAAATCACCCTCCACAGAATAAAGCCAATTTTAGTCCTATTTCATCCTTTTATATACCGAATAAATCTGCTTTCTCCATTTGTGGTTCTCTTTGCACTCAAAGTTCTATTTATATAGATAAGATCATGCATTTGGTGGTATTCTAACTATAATCGTCATTCTTCAAAGATATGTACGGTACTAATGTACTGCTTAGCTACAATTATAATACTCAAAACTAAATAAAGTACGTATTTCTTTTAAGAAGTGTGCTAGATATCCCAAAATAAATATTTATTTTCAACTCCATGGTGACATTTCACACTATGATGCTCCACAATTATGTGGTTCATGGAAATCGAGAATCAAAGTTGAGATGATTGTTCTGGTCATCCAACGTCATCCTAGGATTATCATTTTTGGCAAATTGACTCTCCAAAGTGGAATGAAGATTGTAGTAACAAGACAAAAAGTTCCATGGTTCCATATGTAACCACTAATATGAAAAACAAAGACACGAGTCGGATATTCACAAAACCACAATCTTTTTAATAAATCAAGCTCTTCAAAAATCAATAATCCTACTGCACAGTACAAAGAGTCCATTTTCCAAAATATTCGCAATAAATTTTCACAGTTCTTTAAGATTCATCCTTACTACTTTGTACTTTGAAATCTATCCCCATAAGTTCCCAGAAACATGACATTTTGATCAAATTACATGCCAAATTAAAAAATATCTACCTCATCTTTATTAAAGAGTTGGACAAAGACATAGGAGTATTCTTTTTGCTATTATTATTATTATTATTTTAAAATTTTATTTAGGGGCTGGGGAGTCCCATTAAACCATCCTTTCTAAACAGCTAAAAACTGAGTTAGCATTCATCCCAGTTACTTTGGTCGGCTCAAAAAACTATGATTTATCCATCTTTCCTAAGCCTCAAACCAAAATCAACCATCTAAAGGTTACAAAACCTAAAAATTATATCTATGAGCAAACTATACATTAAAAAATAGTCAATTAGATCAATACTCATGATCGGAATTGAGAACACCTAATTAATTATCTAAACATGCACAAACATTTACAATTCGATACAGGTTATTGATTGCAAAAAATTTACATAATTGAGATCAAATTAAATTCAGGAAAAGGGGGAAATTGTATAATAACATACTACTCCGGAGTCATAGTTAGGATTAGGGATCGGGGAAAGACAAGGAAGGAGAAAATATCGATTGAAAATCCCGGTCCGGCGAAACAAGACGGAGTCGGATTGATCTTCGCCGGAGATGTCAGCTGCAGAGAGAGAGAGAGAGAGAGAGAGAGAGAGGAAATTGGCTGTTTTGGAATGAAGAAATGCGAATGACGTTTGAATGAAGATAAACCAGTTGACGTGAGAGAGTACAGGTATTAGTTGGGTAAATACTAAATACAGGGAACGAAAAATTTCAATTCTGTTCTTGTCTGTTTCGTGTGTATACACGAGATGTTCTCATTTATTCCGTGTGAATTTACACGAGATATCTCGTGTACATATACACGAAATAAATGTCGTGTATATGCACACGAGATGTCTCGTGTAATTTCACACGAGATGAGTGAGTACATATCGTGTACGTATACACGAAATGGTGTCTGAACTTGCATTTTCACAACAGCAACAACAAAAGCAACTAGTTCTGAAATTTGTTTCTCGATATGATAGCACATCTCCACAAAACAGTGGGAGGGACCAATAGACAAATTGTATACGAAATAAAAGTGTTAACAAGGATAAGCATATAATTCAAACATCCAAACATTCATACAAACTTTATAATTCAAAAACCATTACACATATACTATCCCCTACGTAATCTTTCTCTTCTTGCATGGTTATCCTGATCATAGAGTTCATTAAATGTTGCTATCCTATCTCGGTATCGGAGGATCAGTTGACTTGCGCTTGGATCACAGTGTTCCCTCCAAGTGTTCGGTGGTGGTGGTATTGGGTAATCATTGCCTGACATGTGCAGCTGCAAAAGTAATAATAGTTAAATACAACGAATTTAAGTAAGACACTTAAATATTACAAATATAGATGAGACAGTTAAGTATCATATCAATATAAAATGGTTTGTCACTTGTCCCACCACAACTGTGTTTATCGGTGGTCCTACTCCTGTGAGTACGATCATTTGAAAGGCATAAGTTGCCATCGCTAGCCGAGTACGAAATGAACGCCACATTATACCTCGTGGCAATGATGTGCCCAAGATGCGGGAGGTCCATCCAGTAAGTATTGTCCGGGCGTCGGCGGACATAGCAAGCAATCCTAAGTAAGAGTTCCTTTACATTTATCGAAGTTAGAACTCTTTGATAAATGTCTTAGCGAGCATGCGCCTCATTGTAACGATGCGGCGCACTCGAGCCCACATCTCCTCATCTCAGTATATACGTCTTGCTACGGCTCTATAGCCACAATGTCCATCGAGATGCCACATCTCGTGATGCCTCCAATAAATGGGATAATGAAAGGTGAAAAAGACGTCGAATACGTAGAGTTTGTATATACTAGTGTGATTTGGCTGTCCATTTCCCTCTCCACGACCCTGACCCTGATCCCGTCCTCGTCCTCGACCTCGCCCTCGCCCTCGACCCCGTCCTCTCCCACGACCGGAAGCAGCTAGTGGTGGATGAGACGTAGGAGTTGTTGGGATTGGATCCTAAACTACAAGGAAGAAAAGGGGCCTAAGTCGGAGGAGTCGGGAAGGTCGAAAAGGAGTTCAAAACGGAGCAGAAGTTTCTGGTGAGCTGCGCGACCGCGCTAGTGAGCTGCGCGACCGCGCACATGGGTCGAGCTTCGATGCAGCGGAATCAATTGAGGGCGACCGCGGCCAGGTGAGGCGGCCGCGCCGGACGGGTTTTCGGCGGCTTTGATTTTGTTTCCTTTTACGATTAGAACTCTTCTTAAATTAGATTTAGGGTTCCTTGTATTACTATATAAACATAGATCCGACCTAGAACAGATTTGTGAGTTGTAGCAACATATTAGAGAGACTAATAACATATTGGCTTGGCAATTGCCCCCGGACGTAGTTCACGAGTTGGTGAATGAACCGGGTAAACAACTCTTGTGTTCTTGTGTGTGATTGTTTCTTTCTTGTACGTGTGGGTGTGTTGATTTCTTTATTTTGATTGCAACGGGGGAGCACCAATTTCACAACAACTGGTATCAGAGCTTTGGTTTGGTGGATTCAAAATTCTTTCATTAGTTGATTAATTTTGAATCGCGTTCTTGGGGATTTTGGTGAAGCGGTCAAGATGAAGAACCATATCGAGAAATTCAACGGTGTGAATTTCACGTTTTGGAAGACAAGGATTGAAGACTACCTTTATTGTAAGGATCTTCATAAGCCCTTGAAGGAGAAGCCGAAGACATGTCACAAGGAGATTGGGAGACGTTGGATCGGAAGGCGTTAGGAGCGGTAAGGAGTGCCTGGCAGAGCGACGTTGCACGGAATGCTATGGAGGCCAAGACAACGGTGGAGTTGCTACAAACGGCATCGGACATGTATGAGAAGCCGTCGAATATCAATAAGGTGCATTTGATAAAGAGGTTTGCGAATGCGAAGATGTCGAGAGGGCGACAGCGGCAAGTCATATCGGCAATTTCAAAGGTATGGTGGACCAATTGAAAAGTGTTGATATTACTTTCTCCGATGAAGTGCTAGCTTGTTTTCTACTAAAGTCATTGCACGATAGTTGGGAGGTTCTTGTCACAACGATTAGTACGTCGAAAAGCGGCATTGGTGTATACGGAGGTTAGAGATCTCGTCTGCAAGAGGAGTTGCGAAGGAAGGAGAAAAGGGAGAATCGTCAGTAGATGGGGCTGCACTTAGGGTGGAGAGAAATAGGGGAGACCTAAGGGGAAAAAGGTCAAGTGCTACAATTGTGGTGAATTGGGGCACATCGGTTATATTTGTCAGGGAAAAGGTGGTGGTGCTAACGTGGTGGATGATGGTGGTGATGTATTAATCCTAGGGGAGGAGCGATCGGGTGAAGATTGGGTGTTGGATTACGGAGCTTCTTGTCATGCTAGTGGGGATGCGAGAATCAATGAGGCGTTACAAAGCCGGAGATTTTGGGGTTCTCTATCTTGGTGATGGTCAACCATTGAAGATCAAAGGTAAGGGGGATGTAATGATGAAGACACCTAATGGAATCTGTTTTACAACTACACAACGTGATGCATGTTCGGATTTGAGGAGGAGAGTGATTTACGTGGGACAACTTGACGGTGAAGGGTATGGTGTTTCTTTCATTGGTGGGTCTTGGGAAGTCACAAAAGGGGCTAAGGTGTTGGCTCGTAGGGTTAAGGGAAGATGTTGTATTCTACCTACAATGTCGATGTTCGTTCGGTGGGAGCAAGAGGCTTAAGAACCGGCTGTTGGTGTAAAAAGGGGAGACATCAAGAAACGGTATGTTGGGGAGGACACAAAGTTGATCAACGCGGTGTGGATGTCGAAGGGCCCTAACAGAGCGGTTTCGGACCAAGAACGATCGATGCAAGAAACAAGGTGTGTCCGAGTTTCAAGGGAAGCATTGCGAGGAAGGTGGGTGCGGAGGGAGAAGGCGAAGTTAGACTTGCGGGGAGAAATCAAGGTAGAAGCTGATTTGGGGAGGCAAGAACGATCTAACACGGAGAGGTTGAAACGTCGCTTGGTTTCAACTCGCCTTAGTACTTGAGGAGAGGTGCGGTAGTGTCAAGCCAACATGGAAGAGGGGGAATGTGTTCGAAGGTCTTTACTCTGTGGTGGGAGTTAATGGGTGATTTTATGTTTGTTGGTTTAGTCTCCGGTGGGAGATTGTTGGGATTGGATCCTAAACTACAAGGAAGAAAAGGGGCCTAAGTCGGAGGAGTCGGGAAGGTCGAAAAGGAGTTCAAAACGGAGCAGAAGTTTCTGGTGAGCTGCGCGACCGCGCTAGTGAGCTGCGCGACCGCGCACATGGGTCGAGGCTTCATGGTCTGGCGGAATCAATTGAGGGCGACCGCGCTGGAGTGAGGGCGGCCGCGCTTCGGACGGGTTTTCTGCAGCAGCTTTGATTTTGTTTCCTTTTCTGATTAGAACTCTTCTTAAATTAGATTTAGGGTTCCTTGTATTACTATATAAACATAGATCCGACCTAGAACAGATTTGTGAGTTGTAGCAACATATTAGAGAGACTAATAACATATTGGCTTGGCAATTGCCCCCGGACGTAGTTCACGAGTTGGTGAATGAACCGGGTAAACAACTCTTGTGTTCTTGTGTGTGATTGTTTCTTTCTTGTACGTGTGGGTGTGTTGATTTCTTTATTTTGATTGCAACGGGGGAGCACCAATTTCACAACAGGAGTACTAGCAGGGGTAGATGGTGTGGGTTCTGAAGCTGATTTCCGTTTGTGCGTGGACTCCGAACTCGCTTGGGTTGATGCAATGAATGCAGATCTAGACCTGAAATAGGGCAAAGAAAAGAGTGAGAAGCATTCATACTATCAACATGCAAATCAAATACATCAAGAACGTAATCAACAGTGTGAGCCACAAATGAATGAAGATCTATACCCTTTGCTAGTCGAGGATGGTGTGGCGGGGACTCGAAAAAAGTTGTTAGTATGCTCCCAATCTGACGGTTCTCTGGAACTTCCGGTCTGGGGTTTATTCGCCTTTGATATATGATTTGGCTCGTAAGCATCTTTTGTATGGTGATTTAGCCCTTCTTCCATCGTTTTGAATAACTTTCTCCTTACCGGTTCAGATGCTTTCTCAAATTTATTCAACATAGCTTGAAAATTGTCTTTATTTATTGAAGGCTCAGATGGAGGGTTGTCTACTTCAATGTCCAAATTCTTCCAAAAATCATGAATCGAGGCCAGCTCAATCCGTCCCCCACGGCATGTGGAACATGTTAGTCTCAGGAGACCACCGTTCCAAAAATGCCGTAGCAGCGCATGGTTAGGCCTCTGAAAAATGCCGTCAGCAGCGCATGGTTAGGCCTCTGAATGGTGGCATTGTGCAGCTGCTGGATGCCTGATGCATCAACGAGGGTCAGCCAGGCTCTATCAGTAGCCTCCAGTTCATCACGCTTGAGCCTGTTTATTCCAAACAAAAAATACAATCAATACTCGAGATCGAGAAAAGTATGGGATGATAATTAATGGAATATCTAGAGTGTGTGCCAAATAACTTCAAGATTTTAATAAATTCACATAAATGGTTATCTTACTTTTGCAGATGCAGCAGTCTCGTATGGAAAGTCACCACTGACTCACTAGTGGCGTCCTTCCAAATCTCTCGGGCTCTGTGATCACCAAACCCGTATATAAGAGAAACATTCTACGGGCCGCCACACAGGTCACTACGAATCTGCCCGTGATGGTGGCTCCTCCTCACCCGTACCCTGCCTCCTCCTCCGTCCCTGCCCTCTAGCCACATCCTGACCCCTCCCCCATGCCTCAAAGGTCTAACATCACGTATCTCCTCCTCCTCCTCCTCCTCCTCCTCATCATCATCATCATCATCCCTCCCCTCCTCCTCATCATCATCATCCCTACCCTCCTGCTCCGCCTCCTCATCCTCCTCACCACTATCATCAGAATCAGAAGATGCCTCATCATCTCCTACATCCTCCTCACCACTATCATCAGAATCAGAAGATGCCTCATCATCTCTTACATCCTCCTCAATCTCATGCTCAAACCCAGTATCGAGTCGCTCGAGTGCCGCTCACGCACGACAGGTCCCTATCATGTATCTTTTTCTTTGCGTTTATACGCCTTATGTTGCCTTCTCGGCCTTCCTCTTTCTATTGGACGCGGTCATACATTCACATGCCTTAAAAAAACAAATAAGAGACAATAAATTAGCTATTTAGCATTTATAACTGAATATGAACGATGTAAAGAAAAAGAGTGGACACTGGGCACATCTCGTGTAAACTCACACGAGAAGCATCTCGTGTGAACTCACACGAGAAGCATCTCGTGTGAACTCACACGAGAAGCATCTCGTGTGAGTTTACACGAGATGCTTCTCGTGTGAGTTTACACGAGATGAATTCATACGAGATGCTTCTCGTATGAATTCATACGAGATGCTTCTCGTATGAATTCATACGAGATGATTTCTGCCATTAAAATCAACTTAAACCCAATTCATACAAAAACTAGAAAATCAATTGAAGCAATCAAACAAAAATTAGACATTGGGAATTTAAGGAATGTAAAATTAGGTTAAAATTATGTTTAAATCGCATTACCTTCTTTACAGGGACGGTGGTAGAAGCGGAGGCGGCGGCGATGGCAGTGGCGGTAGCGGAGGCGGCAGTTCCGACAGGGACTGCCAGAATTTTTACTCGAGCCATGGCGAATGGTGTATTTGGTCGTCGTACGTACTGAGAGAGAGAGAGCGAGGGAGAGGAAGAGGAAGAGGGAGAGTGTTGTTTGAATATGAAATGAATTTTTTTTTATATAAATAGATATTTTGGTAATTTTGTTGGTTTCCTGTATTTTTTGGTCCCTGTATTTAACCGTATCCTATTAGTTGATAACAAAATGAAAATGAAAATAAAACCAAAAATGCGAATTTGCAACAACACCCCTTAGCTATTTTTGTTGTCATCTTTTGCATGAAAAATATTGAGTACTTCAATAATACCACATTAAGTTACTAACATCAGAAGTATTGTTACTAACATCAGAAGTATTGTTAGAAGTATTGTTACTAACTTCAATAATACCACATTAAGTTACTAACTTCAATAATACCACATTAAGTTACTAACATCAGAAGTATTGTTAGAATTTCGAAATTATGCAATCAAACTTTATAGCAGTGTGATAGCGGTGTGTCCCGTCATATAAATGGAACGGAACGAAATATTGTTACTAACATTAGAAGTATTGTTAGAAGTATTGTTACTAACTTCAATAATACCACATTAAGTTACTAACTTCAATAATACCACATTAAGTTACTAACATCAGAAGTATTGTTAGAATTTCGAAATTATGCAATCAAACTTTATAACATCAGAAGTATTGTTACTAACTTCAATAATACCACATTAAATTACTAACATCAGAAGTATTGTTAGAATTTAGAAATTATGCAATCAAACTTTATAGCAGTGTGATAGCGGTGTTGTACACGTACTACAAGATTATTTCTTTGTAACCCCGTAGATGTTTCCATTTAACTATTTAGTGATATACTTTCTTTCGATTTTTTTTAGTAAAAGTGAAAAATTAACTTAATAAAAATAAGAATTATGCATGCACCAAACGTTTTAGTGATATAGTTTAGAACATTTATTCATTTTAACTGCATAAATCAAATTTGAAAATAATATTTTCTGTTTGAGAAAAAAATAAAATAAAATAGGAACATCTTTAAAAAGAGGCTGACAGAGTTACACCCTATAATCGTATCCGCACCACAAACCTTAGAGAATCCACAATGACAAGAGCTCTTTATATAGGTTTTTATGGTTCCACATATCACATACTCTCTCCGTTACACGTGAGTGGAGAAAAAAAATGGGCATAATAATTAATGAAAAGTAGGAGAGAGAATTAGTGTGAGAAGGTGTTTGTGAGTGTGAAATATTGTTGGAAAAAATCTTGTAAATATAGAAAGGAAAACAAATTACAACATTGAAAATACAATATACAACAATTCTGAAAAACATAAAAAGAAAGATACAACCGTATTTGATCTCTTCATTGGATTTGTCCATTTTTATAATCTCTTATATCCGAGTCGTGTGAGAACACACTCTCCTTAAGACTAATTCGTCCTCCTCTCTACGAGTGCTTGAGGTTTCAACGGGCGTTAGTTTCCCAGGATGAAACGAATTAACCGGAACCACTCCGCACTTGAGCTTTCCGGCGAAATGAACTAATATGCTTGGACAATATCACCATTCCAATTATTCAAGGAGGGCAAAGGAAGAAGATGAACAAATTGCAAGAGGGTAGAAGAAGATTGATGGGAAAAAGCTTTTTTTTTGTGTGTTTTTCTCTTCTCTTTTTCTCTATTTTTTCTCTCAAAGAGTTGTGGGTATTTCTTTTATAGCTCAAAACTTCCCAATGATTAACTCTCCAATTAATCCACATATTGATGATCATCTTAATTCAACAATTAACCTTGCCATCAATTTCTTTTTGGAGTTTCATTTTCCAATCATAAATGGACATTAACCTTGGAAGTTATTCTTGGAATTAATCTTGAATTAAAAAAAATTATAATTCAATAAAAAATGGTCAAAACTATCAACTAGTTTTTCCATTCTTTTCACATGTGAGATAAAGTCACATTTCCAACTTCCATCAATTTATTTAAGCTGTAATATTTTTATCATCCAATCTTCAAATTGAACAAATAAAATATCATTTTCATGTTCTCACGGTGTAGAATATGAACCCACAATAATCTTTGTCCAACGACAAACGATTCTTTCAAGGAAATGTACACAATTTCCTTCACACACAACATACTTTTCCAACAATCCCCCACATGAAGGAAATTGAGGACGAGATTGGTGATAGAGTCCGGCAGACAAAAACTTGCATACGAAGGTGTGAGGATATTGCCCATTGAACCTCTGCTCGAACTAGCATATTTACTCCACTCGCAAGTCGATAGACGCGATGTCCTTGAATCGATATGCTTTTTGTGTAGCCGATCATACACTAGACACAAGTAATGTCCTAACATATTTCATTTCTCATAGCTATGTTCGTTCATGGCCCTGAACATAATGCCTGGTTCTGTGAGAGGGTCTAAGAATTGAGCCTCACACAATTCTCCTCGAAGCGGCCCCACTTCTCTCTCACATAGGTGATTTCTTAAAGGTAACCCGTATTACCCCGCTTGAATTTTCGACGCGTAAGAATCATTAAAAGCCATAAGCTTATCCTTGTCCTTTCGGGATGTCACTAACATGAATGGACTTGGGTTTGGTTCCCAGCGGTGATCTTTGCAAGTCTTTTAACAGTTAGGTTGTCCCATTGAATCTAGTTCTTGGGATCTCCAGTCATCTAGATTGGATTTTCCGCTGTGTTTAACTTTTAAGAGGCTTACGTCTCATTCCCCTCATCGAACTTTCAACTAACTCTCTATTTAACCCTTTGGTTAACGGATCCGTTTATCATTTGACTTCACATTGTCAAATTAGTTGAGAGTAGTTATTTAATGATATTATGTCTTAGACATAAATGTCTAGACTATCATTACACACATTGCTATATGTCATGTTAATTATAAATTGACTTTAGCAATATACCATCTTGCTAACACAAGATTTATCCATTTGATAATTCAGTTAAATCCCAGCTATTCCATATTGATCCTTTCAAATAATTCAAGAATATCTACCTAATGACTTGTTTAATCACGAGTCCATTAGTTTTCCTTGAATTTGAATCAACAGATCAAATTGACTAGAATTTTCCTTAGTTAACATATCGTTTTTGGATTTAATAAACAAAGTGACGTAGACACTCTTGTTTAAATCCACACAATCAAACATTTGATGTCTTTATCTTTGTACTTGTCTCAAGTCATACAATGACTTTACAAACTAGCACATTTTCTTCTAGGTTTCATTTCTTGAACCGTAACACTTTGATCTATTTCATTCAAAGTATCATATATCCACTTTCAAGAATTTGACATCAATACTTGATTTCCAATGATTTTATTTTCTTTTGATTTTTATATATATTCAAATTATAAAAGAAATACCCACAACTCTTTGAGAGAAAAAATAGAGAAAAAGAGAAGAGAAAAACACAAAAAAAAAAGCTTTTTCCCATCAATCTTCTTCTACCCTCTTGCAATTTGTTCATCTTCTTCCTTTGTCCTCCTTGAATAATTGGAATGGTGATATTGTCCAAGCATATTAGTTCATTTCGCCGGAAAGCTCAAGTGCGGAGTGGTTCCGGTTAATTCGTTTCATCCTGGAAGACTAACGCCCGTTGAAACCTCAAGCACTCGTAGAGAGGAGGACGAATTAGTCTTAAGGAGAGTGTGTTCTCACACGACTCGGATATAAGAGATTATAAAAATGGACAAATCCAATAAAGAGATCAAATACGGTTGTATCTTTCTTTTTATGTTTTTCAGAATTATTGTATATTGTATTTTCAATGTTGTAATTTGTTTTCCTTTCTATATTTACAAGATTTTTTCCAACAAATATAAAATAGGATATAGAATGAGCGGGATGAATAGTATATAAGTTGATTGATTAATGAGTATAAAAGTAAAGTAGGAAAAAAATGAGTGAGAGAAATAGTGTAAAACTTTGTCATTTAGGCAGTCTTCACTCACGAGAGACGTACAAAAAAAGATATAAGTATTCACTCACATGGGATGGGATGGAGTGAGCAATTGTCAAGTAAACAAATAAAAAATTTAAACTATTTTTCACAATGATAATGATAAGAGCTCTTTAGAGTTTAGAGGAATTTTTTATGGCCCCATTTGACATATTGAGCCAATAGTGAAAGTGTTAAAATATGGAGAGGAGTAGGATTATAATTTCTATATTATTTTCGTCTTATCTTTTACAATTGTCCTAAACACCTATTTATACTACTTTTAGAGTCCTAATTCTAATAGGAGATACAATCCTATATATACATAATAATCCTTCTTTGACTAGGATTCTATTTTAGCTATGTATTCTACTTTCCTACTTAATTAAGGAGTCTTCCTAAAATACGAAGCTAACATTAGAAAACAAGTATTTTCTTGCAAACTCGGTCCGCTCCATCGGTCTAGATCCGTTTCACTCTGTCCGATCCATGTCGCTCCACCATATTCTCCAACTCCCCCCCTCAAGTTGGAGGATCTACAACGTAGATACCCAACTTGCCAAATAAAAATTAAAACGTTTTAAAAAAAATTCTTTCACTTCGACATGCGACATCTGCGTCAAGTTCTTCCTTTTTCGTGTTGCAGTTCAAGCAACCTCGGGTTCGTCTTTTTTTTTTTTCAACAACAACAAAAAATTTGTTCCAATATCTGAAGAGTCATCTACATCAGGTCTTCTTTCTTCAATTTCGCACAATTTGTGCTCGCACATATCTTCTTTTTCTTCAATCTCCCCTTTTTAGAGTGAACGACACTCGATCATCGTTTTTATAGTGAACGACACTCAATCATCGTTTTTATAGTGGACGACACTCGATTATCGTTTTTATAGTGGACGACACTCGATTATCGTTTTTATAGTGGACGACACTCAATCATCGTTTTTATAGTGGACGACACTCGATTATCGTTTTTATAGTGGACGACACTCGATTATTGTTTTTATAGTGAACGACACTCAATCATCGTTTTTATAGTGGACGACACTCAATCATCGTTTTTATAGTGAACGACACTCGATTATCGTTTTTATAGTGGACGACACTCGATTATCGTTTTTATAGTGAACGACACTCAATCAATGTTTTTATAGTGAACGACACTCAATTTTTTTTTTTCAAGGGATAGTGAAGTTGGTATAATCAAAGGGATAAAGCAACAATCGGAACCCTAGGTTTTAGGAATTTGTTGCGGAAGCGAATTGGGTAATCATGGAGGAGACATTAAAGATAAAAAATTTTAAGAAAGAAAAAAAATTCGAAGGGGAAAAATTTGAGCCGAGGGGGGTTTAATTACAAAAAAAAATTGGGTCGTAAGGTTTATTGGTGGATGGCTGTCAACCGGGAGATTGCTTCTGTTTTACCATTCTGGTCATGGTTCACGGCAAAGACACTCATATTGGTGATGGAAGGCTAGAGCAGAAAGATTTGGAACAACACAGTATGTGCCTTGTGATGAGGATTAGAAGAAGGCTAGGCATGCTAGGTTTGCACCAGTTTCTAGTACTATTATTGATTCAGCGGAAGAACAGAAAAAGAAAGCAAGGGCACCCAGGTTCTCAGAATCGCAAGTGAATGGCAAAGGAACTATGACGGTGATGTGGTTTGGGGCGGCTTAGGGTTTTGCCGCTAGGGTTTTGGCGGAGAAGTTCTTCTATGGATCTTAGCTCTGATACCATATTAGAATAAAGAGGATTAGGATTATAATTTCTATATTATTTCCGTCTCATCTTTTACAATTGTCCTAAACACCTATTTATACTACTTTTAGAGTCCTAATTCTAATAGGAGATACAATCCCATATATACATAATAATCCTTCTTTGACTAGGATTCTATTTTAGCTATGTATTCTACTTTCCTACTTAATTAAGGAGTCTTCCTAAAATACGAAGCTAACATTAGGAAACAAGTATTTTCTTGCAAACTCGATCCGCTCCATCGGTCTAGATCCGTTTCACTCTGTCCGATCCATGTCGCTCCACCATATTCTCCAACTAAAGCTTTTGCATAGAAAATTATTGCAATTAATAAATTCTTTTCAAAAAGTAAAATTTCTACAAAAGACTGTTATTTAGCAAAGAGCACTTCAAAAATTTAGCAAATAGGACTTCAAAAGCTCCCAAATGATAAAAAGCGATGAAAATCTTCTTCATAATAATAAAGAGCTTTTAAAAAGCTCCCATTATAAAAGTGTTAAAATTAAAGACATGAAACATTAATTGTTTGATTTGTGTCAATAAATTGAAGTAAGGTGATAATGATACTTAACTTAAAATTGATGACTATACCTATAAGCCATATAAATAAAGTTAGATATCTTTACTTCCTAATCCCTAAGCTAAGGGGTATCAAATACTTTCTCCGTCTCACGATAATACGCACAGTTTGACTTTTTATAAAGTTTGACCATACAATAACGAGAAATTAGAACATTTTAATGAAATTTTAAAAGTTGTTATTGATTTATTACTAACAACACTAACAATTAAAAGTTTTAAAATTTAATTATAATATATCAATTTCTCGTAGTTGTATGATCAAACTTCATAAAAAGTCAAACTGTGTGAATTATCGTGGGATGGAAGGAGTAGTGCAAAAGAGTAGAAAGAAGGAAGATGCTTCACTTTGTGCTAAAAGTTTTGGCTTTATTTTGTTTAATTAGTGGTATTTAGTTGGCACAAAGTTGGATTGGTGGCACCTTATCAAGAATCCATTATAGCAATGAGAGGGGATGTGATGAGGAGGGTATATCTCTATTTCATCCCATCCCATCCCATCCCATTATTTTTTATTTTCATTTTTGTCGTGATTTAAGCCACAAAGTCTTTTTCGAATAAATTTAATTAGCAGAGTGTTTGAGACCCGAAAAAATAATTTTGAGCAATTGATTAAATTTCAATTGCTCAAAAAATGCATAACTTGACTAACTAACTCCGATTAAAAAAATACTTCCTTTATCGTAAATGTTCAACTTTCCTTTTTGGTAATACATAGAGTAAGTAAGTTTGTGTTTGATTGCTCTTAATAAGCCTCTTAATAGGGAGAATGCTCACTCGGTGTTCCTCACTCGAGTAAATGGATAGAGTGAGAGTAATTTGATGAGGGGACATGAGCACACGACCTTGTCCCCATTCATCCAATAATAAAAATAGATAATAAAGTGGATATTTGGAGCCTTCTCATTGGTTGGATGAAATTTATTTAAATTTTTATAAATAAATGTTATTTGGCTATAAAAATGAAGTTAAATATCTTAAAAGAAATATTAATATATAACAAAAGTTGTATTTTTTATTTCTTTATAAATGGAGCTCAGTTTCAACGTATTTTGATACACTAATTTAAATTTTTAGTTTTCTCACTAAACCTTAGAATATAATCTCTGTATTATAAGTAGAGCCGTCAATTTGGGATCGTCCCGTCATATAAATGGAACGGGACGGGATAGTATATTCTAATCCCGTATAAAAGCGGACCTATTTGGGGCATTCCATTTGGGACAGGACGGGACGTTCCACATTTTTTTCATTTTAATATTAATTTTATTTTATTTTATCCTCAAAGGTATTTTAGCACTTAATCTTTAGTTTTTATTTTTTCAACCATACATTGTCTTTAGTATTGATTAAGCTGTTTTATAAAATTAAGAAGTTTTGATCTTTTTGGATTGTAAAGGATTAATCTTATATTTTCAATTTAATGTTTTGACATCATCTCAGTTGAATTTTAGTTTTATAATATTAGAGTCTTCTTGTCCCGCACTGTTCCGTATTGTCCCGCGTTCCGAGGAAGATTTGAGACGGGACGAGATATTTCAGGCCCGCGAATAATTCTGGACGACCCGTCCCGCGTAGTTGCGGGTTATCATAATTTCGTTCCGTCCCGTCCCGTTATCCCGAATTGACGGCTCTAATTTTAAGAACTACAATAATACTAAAATGATAGATTTTTTAGCAACTAACAACATCTTACTATATTTTTCAATTTTATGTTTTGCTTAGATTTTTATGAGTTTTTAAAAAGGGTGGGTTAGAAATGTGACACTTAAATGAACCAAAATGGAATATGAAATATTTATTATAAGACAAATGAATTATTTTATTATTTATGATATTTGTTATTATTGGAAATAATTTTAAATAATAATAAATTGATGATTATAATTTTTATAATTTTTTTTTAATAAAAATAAATTAATTAAAATAATAGTCATATTTAAAATTATTGATAAAGATAAAAGTATTAATAAAATTTTGTAAATATCAAAAATTAGCTTGATATCATAAATTTGATACCTATTATTGAAGATGAAAATTTAATACCGTAAATAATGATCAATATGTATCAAATTTTGATTTTGATCCCTATCTATCTAACTAATATCATTATTGGAGTTGCCTAACACCCCCTAACAAGTCTGATTCACTCAGCCCAATTTCCCCATAAGGCTCAGAAAGCATCCTACTTCTAACTCATCAAGCATCATTAAGAGATCTATTCTCAAAAAATGATAAAAAAATGATAAAAAAGAATAGTGTTTCAAACTACCTAATCCTAATAATGCTCGTATAATTAGAAGAAACCAACAAGAAAAACAACACTAGCATTATAATTACAAGAAAAACAACATTTTCTATCTATTTTTTATTCACTTGCATGATAAATAGTGTTCTGGACAATTATATTTTCAACCACCTTGAATTTTTTACCTCATTTTTTATTGTTTCCTTAATCTATAAATATATAATAACAAGGTTTTGGTAATTTTTTGGCCATTGAGGGGGCATTTTCGTCTATTCACGCCATGGCAAAGTTGCAATAAACAAGTCCAAATTGCGACGTGGCAGCGTCTGATTGGCCAACAATTAAATTTTTATTTTTATTTTTAAACTTTGGACAAGTGTCGCATAAAGGGGGAGGGGTATTTACGTCTTTTACCTGGCGCGTGTGGACCACGCGACGACAAAGGGGCGTTAGTCAGACGTTTTCTTTTTTTTTTTGTTTTGCCACATGTCAACTCCTGATTTGCTAGACGGATTTCGAAAAAAAAAACTATCCCATTTCTTTGACCTCAATTATTATATATTAAATTAATTTTTTGATTTTTTTTTTTCACCAAAATTCATGATTTTTTTTTCTCTTTAAATAGAGACTTCTTTCATTTGATTTGGACAAAGAAAAAAAATTCTCTTTTTTAAATATAAATTTGTTAATTATCCTTAACTAATTTTTCAATTTATTTTTAGTGAAAATTAATTAAGTGTAAAGTAATTTTTTTAATTATAAATGATAATAAAAAAATCTCTTTTTTAAATTTATTATTTTTTTTTACACCAATATTCATAATTTCTTTTTCTCTTTAAATATAGACTTCTTTCATTTGATTTGGACAAAGAAAAAAAACCTCTTTTTTAATATAAATTTGTTAATTATCCTTTACTGCTTTTTTATTTCTTTTTAGTGAAAATTAATTAAGTGTGAAGTAAATTTTTTAATTATAAATGATAATAATAATATTTTTAATACATAAATAAATTATAAAATAAATTAAAAGTGATGGGATATAGGATGATGAGTTGGAATAGTTTTGAATATGTATAAACAAAATCATTGCGTATTTATAAAGTATATATGATTATTAAATATATATTATATATATATATATATATATATATATATATATATATATATATATATATATATATATATATATATATATATATATATATATATATATATATATATATATATATAGGGATGAGTGTGATGAATGTGGGTTTGAGTTTCTATTTAATAAGTGGGGTGGAGTAGTGTTTGACGAGTGAGTGTAGTGTTTGGGGAAACTTTTTTCATTTAACGCAATTGTTAGTATTTTTTGAAATTTTATTTTTCTTCTCAAAATTAAATTAGCTAAATTGATAATAACTATCATAATTATGTTCATAGGGAGTTAATCTAAATAAATATTACATATTTTTTTAGATGTACGAGCATGAGTTAAGGAAAAGTTTTCATTTGAAAAAGAATCATATTTCTTTATATACATATATATATATATATATATATATATATATATATATATATATATATATATATATATTGGACAAAGAAAAAAAGCCTCTTTTTAAAATATTAATTTGTTAAATATCCTTTACTAATTTTTTAATTTAATTTTAGTGAAAATTAATTAAGTGTGAAGTAAATTTTTTAATTATAAATGATAATCTATACTCCCTCCGTCCCACGTGAATGTGGACTAACTTTTTGGGTGTGGGAATTAAGGAAAAGTGATGTAAGAAAGAGAAAAAGTTAAATGTTGTGAGTATGAAAAATTAAATAGGAGAGAGAATGAGTGGGAGGAATAGTGAGGAGAGAGAATGTTGTGAGTGTAAAAGTGAAGTAGGAGAGAGAATGAGTGGGTAGAATAGTGAATATTCTTTGCCATTTTGGGAAGTTTGCATTTACGTGGGACGGACCAAAATAGAAATAAGTTTGCATTCACGTGGGACGGAGGGAGTACATATATAATAACAAGAATGTGGAAATATTTGAGTCTTTCAGGGGCATTTTAGTCATTTTACGCGGTGGAAAAATTGTAATTAACAAGGCCAAATTGCGACGTCGCAGCCTATGATTGGACAGAGTTAATTTTTTTTTTTTTTTAATTCATTTCGGCCACGTGTCGCCTAACGGAGGAGGGGCACTTCAGTCTTTTCCTAGGCGCGTGCATCACACGCACCGGCAACGGCGCGTTCTCCGTTCTTTTCCTGGTTTTTCTTTTTTTTTTTTCTGGCGACACATGGCACCTCCCCATTGGCTGGACGGATTTCAAAAAAAAAATTATCCCATTTATTTGACCTCAATTATTATATATTAAATTAATTTATTTTTTTTTCACCAAAATTCATAAAAAAAAATTCTCTTTAAATAGAGACTATTTTCATTTGATTTGGACACAGAAAAAAAAAAACCATTTTTGTAAATATAAATTTCTAATTATCCTTTGCTAATTTTTCTTTTTTATTTTTCAATATGGTTTTAGTCAAGAAACTTTAAGTGTGAAGTATATTTTTATTATAAAATATATTGTTAATAATATTAATTTTACTAATTAGTTTTTTTTTTTTAACATTGGACACGTGTCGTCCGTCTGTTGAAGGGCAATTTTGACATTCCTCTGGCGCGTGTACTGCACGCACCGATAATGGTGGGTTTATGCAGGGGTTTGTTTATTTTTTTTTAAAACAAATTTGACACGTGTCGCCTGTTGATTGACTGACTGAATTTCCGCTTTTTTTACATCTTATTTCTTTACCCTCAATTAAATATAAATTTCTAATTATTATTTGTTAATTTTTCTTTTTTATTTTTCAATATGGTTTTAGTCAAAAAAAAATTCTTTTTTATTTTTCAATATGGTTTTAGTCAAAAAAATTTAAGTGTGAAGTATTTTTTTATTATAAATGATAATGATAATAATATTAATTGTACTAATTATAAAAATAAAGAATATAAAATAACATAAAAATGATGGGGTATAGGATAAGGAGTTGGAAGGGGTAATATGGTCATTGGTTTATTTTAGTTCGATACATCAAACAATTTATTTATTTTATTTAAAAAAATGAAGCATAGTAAATTATGTATTAATTACTTTTATTAACAATTATCCAAATAAAGTGGATAGTAAATGATTTATTTTGTTTCTTTTTTTTTTATTGGTTAAAATTATGAGAGCCGTAAATTACACGGGCATAAAGAGGGGCGTGAATGCATTAGTTTTTTTTATTACATTGGACACGTGTCGTCCATCTGTTGAAGGGCAATTTCGATATTTCTCTTGCGCGTGTACTGCACGCGCCGATAATGGTGGGTTAATGCAGGGGTTTGTTTCTTTTCTTTTAAAGAAATTTGACACATGTCGCCTTTTGATTGGCTGACTGAAATTTCAAATTTTTTTACATCTTATTTCTTTTTCCTCAATTATTTTATAATAAATTAATTTTTTTACACCAAAAATCATAATTTTTTTTCTCTTTCAATAGGGACTTCTGTCATTTGATTTGTACAGATAAAAATAACCCTCTTCTTTAAATATAAATTTCTAAATCATCCTTTGTTAATTTTCGTCTTTTATTTTTCAATATCTTTTTACTAAAAATTATATAAGTGTGAAGTATTATTTTTAATTATAAATGATAATAATAATAATACTAATAATAATAATTTTACTAATCATAAAAATAAAAAATATAAAATAAAATTAAAGTGGTGGGATATAGGATGATGAAGTGGAATGGTGTTGAATTATCTATATATATGGGGGATTGTGATGAATGTGGGTTTTGGTTTCTATTTAATAAGTGAGATGGGGTAATATGGTTATTGTATTTATTTTCGTTCGATATATCAAACAATTTATTTAATTTTTCTTTTAAAAAAAAATTTGAAGCATAGTAAATCAAGTATTAATAAATTTGTCGATTTCTCTATCCGTCTCAAAAAATTGTGTATTTATAAAGATGAATATCGGGGAAGATGACTATCATTTTTAAAATTTTGATTGAAATGTATGTCAATATTATAAGAATTAAAGATAGTATAAATTGGTCTTTTAAAAGAGGGAGAGGAAGAAGTGGGTTGAGTTTGATGAGTTAATGAAAAGTTTCTATTTGAAAAATAATCAGATGGGGTAATATGATTATTGTGTTTATTTTAGTTCGATATATCAAACAATTTATTTAATTTAAAAAAATAAATATTTGAAGCATAGTAAATAAAGTATTAATAATTTTGAAAAAGAATGATATTACTTTTTATTAAATAAATTTACTATCCTTATCCTTTTGGTATGAACAAATCTTTTCTTTTTATTTATAAAATTCACCTTCTTTTTTACTAATTTCAATAACTTACTTCGTATGTGATAAACATGTTCGTCTTTTTTATTTACTTTTCTAAATGATAAAATACTACAGAATTGTATATAAATATATACATATTCCTTATGATTTTTGTTGTATTCCTATTTTATTCTCATTTTTATGTACTGACATTGTAGTCTTTAAGGAAGTATTTCATAAATATATAAACAAATTGTTTTTTTGGTTTATTTTAGTTCAATTTTTGTCATTTAAATATATAGTAACGCCCCGTGCATCGCACGGGAGTCAATCTAGTAAATGTTTAAAACCAAAGTAACACTTTTATTCTGGAATGGAGGAAGTACTAAAGAGAGAGGTGTTTTTTTAGTTGATCTTAATGAAACATCCGTTTTTCTAAACAACAGGAAAAACGAGTTTTTATAACGCTCGCGCGCCGTATATCGATTTTGCGATATAGCCGTCGCGGCTCTATGAGTTTGCTCCAGAACACTAAGAATCGCCGAAACTTGGAAGGTAACTAACAACCGACAAAGAAATAGGATTTATGTGTCGACGAAGATATTCAACTTTGTTGGTGATTTTAGTGTCATCAACTATTTTATTGTAATGGTGATTTACTAGAGATCAATGTGATTCGTATTAGACTCGGATACGAGTAAGGGAAAGTGTGGAGTACACACTCGTTTGAGCTAAAACGAAGTCAACCTCGATAAAGAAGTAAAAGTTAAAGGGTAGCACATTTTGCTGATGTGCTCGGCCGAGCAGAGCATAGCAGATTGTCCAAGTTTCTGGACAGCCTTGCTCGGCCGAGGCATATGCCTTGCTCGGCCGATCAGTATGATTGACACGGCCGTGCAGTTCAAAAGACACGGCCGTGCAGTTGGGCAAAATGACTTGGGCCATCTTTGCTCGGCCGAGCGAGTCCCTTGACTCGGCCGAGCAGTTCCTGAACAGGTGCCAGTTCAAAATGAAAAGACACATTGCTTGGCTAAAGTCATGTCTTTTGATTGTACCCTTTATCTGATGCCTCTCCATCTGTATATATACAGAGATTGATCTCATTTGTACACACATGAAAAACACAAGAGTGATACAACAATAACGAAAGCAAAACAATTCTCAAGTTTTAGATTTGTTCTCTTTGCCTAGAAACAAATTGCGTGATTGTCTTATCCCAATAAAGATTTTGTGTAACCCAGGCATTAAGGGTCAAAATACTTTATTCGGAAAGTGGATTATACACGATTCAATCACATATCCAGCCTTGTTATCAAGATCAAGACCCTATATTCCCCTACAAACGAATAAAGTATTTAGGTGATACTCATGGCTGGTGGAAGTACTGTGAAGGAGATGACGACTAAGTTTGGAAAGCTAGACAAATTTGAAGGACAAGATTTCAGGCGTTGGCAAAAGAAGATGCACTTCCTTTTAACAACGTTAAAAGTGGTGTATGTTCTATCTACCCCTATTCCAGAATTGCTTGAAGATGATAACTTGGAAGCAGTCAGACGTAGATCAAAGTGGGAAAACGATGACTACATCTGCAGAGGACACATATTAAACGGTATGCCTGATTCTCTATTTGACATCTATCAAAATGAGGAATCTGCTAAAGAGTTATGGGATTCTCTTGAATCCAAGTACATGGCAGAGGATGCTTCTAGTAAGAAGTTCCTTGTAAGTAATTTTAATAATTACAAGATGGTCGATTCAAGGCCTGTCATGGAACAATTCAATGAACTCCTTAGAATCCTTGGACAATATACACAACATGGGTTGAAGATGGATGAGTCAATATCTGTTTCAAGTGTGATTGTTAAGTTGCCTCCCTCCTGGAAGGATTTCAAACACACTTTGAAACATGGTAAAGACGATCTGTCTTTGGTTCAACTTGGTAGTCACTTGCGCATAGAGGAATCTTTTAGGGCGCAAGAGGATGACAAAGGCAAAGGAAAAAAAGTTGTTGGACCCTCGGTCAATATGATTGATGAGGGTGGAAACAATAAAAACAAAGGAAAGAAACGTAGTTTCAAAGACAATGGTTGTCGTCCCAACAAGAAGCCTAAATTGGCATGTTGGAAGTGTGGCAAAACTGGTCACTTTAAGAAGGATTGTCGTGTTGAAAACAACAAGAATGGCGCAAGCACCAGTGGTTCGGGAAAGGGGTCTAAAGACCATTCTTAAAACCAAGGTCAGAATTTAATACTTAGTTGGAACAGATTTATTAAAAATTCTGTTTCACTAATTTCTGAGGCATTTTATGTGCAGGATGATGCTATTGCGTGGTGGATTGATTCCGGTGCCACAACTCATGTTTGTAAGGATCGTTGTTGGTTTAAGACATATGAACCAATGGAAGACGGATCTGTTCTTTACATGGGTGATGACCATTCCGCTCCTATTCAAGGAAGAGGAAGTGTGGTGTTGGAATTCAGTTCGGGAAAAAACTATTTCTTTGTTTAATGTTTTATATGTACCTAAACTTCGTAAGAATTTAATTTCTGGTCCTGTCTTGAACAAGTGTGGTTATAAACAAGTTTATGAATCCGATAAGTATATCTTATCAAAGTCGGGTGTATTTGTAGGATTTGGTTATTATAATAATGGAATGTTCATGTTGAATTTAAATAAAATTCCTGTTAACTCTAGTTCTGTTTATATGACTTCTTCTGTTGTTATCAATTCCTCATTATGGCATGCTCGGTTAGGACATGTGCACTATAAAAGAATGCTTGAAATGTCCAAAGATGGTTTGATTCCTGTTATTGATAAAAATACGGAAAAGTGTAATACTTGCATGTTGACAAAAATCACTAGAAAACCTTTTAAAAGTGTTACAAGGAATTCTGTAAAACTTGAATTAATTCATAGTGATTTATGTGATTTTCATGCAACTCCATCTTTAGGCAATAAAAAGTATATTGTCACTTTTATAGATGATGCCTCTAGGTTTTGCTATATTTATTTGCTGCATGCAAAAGATGAAGCCCTAGATAAATTTAAAATTTATAAAACAGAAGTTGAACTTCAACTAAATGACTTGATTAAAACCTTGCGTACGGATAGAGGTGGTGAATATTATGATCCTAAATATTTCCAATCCGTAGGGATAATTCATGAGACTACGGCTCCTTATGTACCACAACAAAATGGTGTGGCTGAAAGGAAGAATAGAATTCTTGAAGAAATGGTTAACTCCATGTTGTCTTACTCGGGCTTGAGTGACGGGTTTTGGGGAGAAGCCATGTTAACGGCTTGTCATTTATTGAATAGAGTTCCTAATAAAAGGAACAAAATTACCCCATATGAGCTTTGGTATAAGAAACGACCAAACTTGACATTTTTGTGAGTTTGGGGGTGTAGGGCCATGGTTAGACTACCGGACCCTAAAAGAAAAAAGTTGGGAGAAAAAGGTATTGACTGCATCTTTGTTGGATATGCTGAGCATTCCAAGGCATATAGGTTTTATGTTATAGAACCTAATGATTTCATTTCTATTAACATAATTATAGAATCGAGAGATGCAATCTTTGATGAGAATCGTTTCTCTTCAATACCTAGACCAAAGGATATTATACCATTGTCGGCTGAATCTCAAATGGACGATCACTTAATTGATGTACTAAGTGAGACGCCCGAACCTCGTAAAAGTAAAAGAGTAAGGAAAGCTAAATCACATGGTTCTGATTTTCAAATATATTTAGTTATGGGATCAAGAGATCAAATTGAATCTCAATACTCTTACTGCTATAGTATAGAGGAGGATCCAAGAACCTATGAAGAAGCAATAACATCTCGAGATGCTGGTTTTTGGAAAGAAGCAATCGATGATGAGATTAGTTCTATTATGGAAAATAATACATGGGTCTTGTCTGATTTACCACCAGGCTGTAAACCTTTAGGGTGCAAATGGATCTTTAAAAAGAAGATGAAAGTCGATGGAACTATTGACATGTTTAAAGCTCGATTGGTAATCCAAGGCTTTAGACAAAAGGAAGGGATCGATTACTTCGATACCTATTCACCGGTTGCTCGTATCACTACTATTAAATTTCTGATAGCTTTGACTGCTATTCAGAATCTATTGATTCATCAAATGGATGTCAAAACAACATTCTTAAATGGTGATTTGGAAGAAGAAGTGTATATGAAACAACCTGAAGGATTTGTTATGCCAGGTAATGAGCATAAGGTATGTAAGTTAATTAAGTCATTGTATGGGCTAAAGCAAGTACCTAAACAGTGGCATCAAAAATTTGATGAGGTTGTTTTGTCAAATGGTTTTGTATTAAATCAATCCGACAAATGTGTATATAGCAGATTTGATGAATCCGATAAAGATGTAATCATCTGCTTATATGTAGATGACATGTTGATTTTTGGCACAGACCAAAATGTAATTGATGAAACTAAGAAGTTTTTGTCATCAAAGTTTTCTATGAAGGACATGGGAGAAGCCGACGTAATTCTTGGTATAAAGATTAAACGGATGAACAAGGGAATTGCAATTACACAATCTCATTATATTGAGAAAATTCTCAAGAGGTTTAATTGTGATGATTGTTCTAAAGTTAGTACTCCCATGGATCCTACTGAGAAACTTGTGTCAAACACTGGTAAACCTATGTCACAGCTCGAATACTCAAAAGCCATAGGCAGTTTGATGTATGCTATGACGGGCACTCGACCTGATATTGCTTATGCAGTTGGACGATTGAGCAGGTTCACTAGTAATCCTAGTAGACAGCATTGGCATGCTATAACAAGGGTGTTCAAGTACTTAAAAGGTACTATGGACTATGATTTGTGTTATAGTGGACATCCTTCTATATTAGAAGGTTACACAGATGCTAGTTGGATCAACCAAGAAGATTCATCTTCTACTAGTGGTTGGGTGTTCTTACTTGGAGGAGGTGCCATTTCTTGGGCTTCTAAAAAGCAGACATGTATTACACATTCTACAATGGAATCTGAGTTTGTAGCATTGGCTGCTGCTGGAAAAGAAGCAGAGTGGCTTCGAAACTTGATATATGAGATTCCATTATGGCCAAAACCGATATCACCAATATCTATCCATTGTGATAGTGCAGCTACGTTGGCTAGGGCTTATAGTCAAATGTATAATGGCAAGTCTAGACACTTAGGTGTCAGACACGGTATGATTCGGGAGTTAATCATGAATGGTGTGATTTCAGTTGAGTTTGTTCGGTCGCAACAAAATTTAGCTGACCACTTGACGAAGGGGTTAGTCAAAGACTTGGTAAATAAGTCTGCAATGGGAATGGGATTAAAGTCCATTTAATCCTCTAATTGTGAGATACCCAATTCCCTTATAATACAACGTTAGAAGCTTGAATTCAATGTGGAAAGCTCGCAATTGGAGATTGGAACACATGTTGTTATCTTTTCCAAGGTATGTGTTCAGACCTGCAAGTAAAGGTTAGGTTGAAGAATATCTTCTTAATAGTTCCTTTGAAAAATTGCAAATGCAGGTTCAAGATTAAAGGAACTACCTATGTGGACATGAAGTTTTGCCGCTTCAAGAAGCTAGGACTTGGCTTCCTATATGTTCACTAATGGATATGGACACATGGCTTGTAATAGTGTCAAGGTTAAACAAAGAGAATTGTACTGAACTTATGTGTATAGTATCTTTAGGTATTCATATGAGTTGACGGGTTCAATCGTTAGGACACCCCGATTCTCGAGTATTTGAAATGTGTATTATACTAAGATGAAAATTCAATCGCAAGACATTTTCATTTACGCATTCGTTTGTTTCGTTATTTATAAAGTTTAGTAAATTAAAGGATTACACTAAAATGAAGGGGATTTGTTGGTGATTTTAGTGTCATCAACTATTTTATTGTAATGATGATTTACTAGAGATCAATGTGATTCGTATTAGACTCGGATACGAGTAAGGGAAAGTGTGGAGTACACACTCGTTTGAGCTAAAACGAAGTCAACCTCGATAAAGAAGTAAAAGTTAAAGGGTAGCACATTTTGCTGATGTGCTCGGCCGAGCAGAGCATATCAGATTGTCCAAGTTTCTGGACAGCCTTGCTCGGCCGAGGCATATGCCTTGCTCGGCTGAGTAGTATGATTGACACGGCTGTGCAGTTCAAAAGACACGGCCGTGCAGTTGGGCAAAATGACTTGGGCCATCTTTGCTCGGCCGAGCGAGTCCCTTGACTCGGTCGAGTAGTTCCTGAACAGGTGCCAGTTCAAAATGAAAAGACACATTGCTTGGCTAAAGTCATGTCTTTTGATTGTACCCTTTATCTGATGCCTCTCCATCTGTATATATACAGAGATTGATCTCATTTGTACACTCATGAAAAATACAATAGTGATACAACAATAACGAAAGCAAAACAATTCTCAAGTTTTAGATTTGTTCTCTTTGCCTAGAAATAAATTGCGTGATTGTCTTATCCCAATAAAGATTTTGTGTAACCCAGGCATTAAGGCTCGAAATACTTTATTCGAAAAGTGGATTATACACGATTCAATCACATATCCAGCCTTGTTATCAAGATCAAGACCCTATATTCCCCTACAAACTTTCAGTTTCTCTTCTCTTAGGTTGGTGACGAACTAGTCAACAAAACACGTCCAATTCAACAAAGGCTTGATGGGAATTAAATGGTCATGACACGAGTTTGAGTTTTTATGAGAATATGATGCTAGAATTTGCAGAGAGGGAGTTCTAATTGTGATACACCTCCACAAAGCTGCATGTTCCCATATACACAAGTGCCGGTGAATGTAAAATAAAATACTAATTAATGTGATTGAGTTGTTCAATGACTCTGCAAGTGTTATTGAAGCTAGTTATCGAGTGTTAGTGATAGTGTAATAATGTGTCAGTGCTATAGTAAAAGAGTGTCAAGACTGGTGCGTTTGACTGTCAGTATTATTAAGTGCTAGTGTGAGTTTAAAAATTAGTCAGTGTTAGTGTAGATTGCAAGTGTTAGTGTAAATAGTATCAGTGTAGTGTATGTGCTTTGAGTGCTAGTGGTGATAATGAACTCTTTTACACTAACATTGATGCATTTTTCCACTAACACCAATGATTTTTTACACTGACACTTAATACTATTATTGACAATATTTTAAACTACTAATGACAATCTTTATCACTTCGTCTTACACTTTTTAATATTACGTCTGGCACTCTTTAATACCATCTCAAATACTTTTTAACAATACAATTGAGACTCTTTATCACATATACAAGGATGAATTACGCTTCCTATTTTTATGACTCCAAACATGATTCTCCGTTACAAAATGAATTTCCATTTTTGCAATTAATCAAAAGCAAATATTGACATACATTTTGAAATGGAGGTAGTAACAATTTCCGCAAATTAGCATTAGCACCCTCCTCATCGACTGACGTCTCACAAATTTTGTATCTTCGTTGTGATATCTGTCTTCGGAGGATTCTAAAGAACAACAAAACCAATTGGGTTAGAGAAGGAAAATCATGTTAGAAAAATGGTGGGTGGGTGGGTGGGTGGGTGGGGGTGGGAGGGGGAGCTCAAGAAGGGTTCTCACAAACCTATCACATTTGGGCAGTTAGTTAAAGTAATGAAATTTCTACCATTACAAAATTCTCGCAAAGACATTTAAGTAATGTAGTATCACAGGAGTAATGAACCTTATCAAGGGAAGCAGAATAAGAGCTGAACGAAGAAGCATGAGACCAAAATTGTTGGGGATATAGGGTCTCGGAGTTGATAATAAGGCTGGATATATGATTGAATCGTGTATAATCCACTTTCCGAATATATTTTTTTGACCCTTTATTGCCTGGGTTGCTCGAAATCTCTATTGGGATAAGACAATCACATAATTTGTTTCTAGGCAAAGAAGACAAATCTAAACTTGAGAATTGTTTTGTGTTTTCGTAGTTGTTGTATATCTTGTATATGTTTCTGTGTCTTACAAAAGAGATCAAACTTCTGTATTTAAACAGATGGAGAGGCATCAGATAAAGGGTATAATCAATAGTCATGACTTTAGCCAACCATTGTGTCTTTTCAGTTTGAAATGACACCTGTTCAGGAACTGCTCGGCCGAGTCAAGGGACTCGCTCGGTCGAGCATACATGTCCAGAGATTTTTGCCCAACTGCACGGCCGTGTCATTTGAACTACACGGCCGTGTCAATCATACTGCTCGGCCGAGCAAGGCATATGCCTCGGCCGAGCACGACTTGTCCTGAAACTTTGATTATTTGCTAGGCTTTGCTCGGGCGAGTCAAGGCTCTGCTCGGCTGAGCACATCAGCAAAGTCAAATGAGCTACCCTTTAATCTTTACTTCTTTATTCGAGGTTGATTTCGTTTTAGCTCAAACGAGTATGTACTCCACACTTTTCCTTACTCGTATCCGAGTCTAATACGAATCACATTGATCTCTAGTAAATCACCATTACAATAAAATAGTTGATGACACTAAATCACCAACAAATCCCCTCCATTTTAGTGTAATCCTTTGATTTACTAATCTCATAAATAACGAAACAAATGAATGCGTAAATGAAAATGTCTTGCGATTGAATTTTCATCTTAGTATAATACACATTTCAAATACTCGAGAATCGGGGTGTCCTAACGATTGAACCCGTCAACTCATATGAATACCTGAAGATACTATACACATAAGTTTCGTACAATTCTCTTTGTTTAATCTTGACACTATTACAAGCCATGTGTCCATATCCAATAGTGAACATATAGGAAGCCAAGTCCTAGCTTCTTGAAGCGGCAAAACTTCATGACCACATAGGTGGTTCGTTTAATCTTACACCTGCATTTGCAATTTTCAAAGGAACCATTAAGAAGATATTCTTCAACCTAACCATTACTTGCAGGTCTGAACACATATTTTGGGAAAGATAATAACATGTGTTCCAATCTCCAACTGCGAGCTTTCCACATTGAATTCAAGCTTCTAACGTTGTATTAGAAGGGAATTGGGTATCTCACAATTAGAGGATTAAATGGACTTTAATCCCATCCCCATTACAAACTTATTTACCGAGTCTCTAGCTAACTCCTTCGTCAAGTGGTCAGTCAAATTTTGTTGAGACCGAACAAACTCAACTGAAATCATACCATTCATGATAAATTCACGAATCATACTATTTCTGACACCTAAGTGTCTAGACTTGCCATTATACATCTGACTATAAGCTCTAGCCAACATAGCTGTACTATCACAATGGATAGATATTGGTGATATCGGTTTTGGCCATAATGGAATCTCATATATCAAGTTTCGAAGCCACTCTGCTTCTTTTCCAGCAGCAGCTAATGCTACGAACTCAGATTCCATTGTAGAATGTGTAATACATGTCTGCTTTTTGGAAGCCCAAGAAATGACACCTCCTTCAAGCAAGAACACCCAACCACTAGTAGATGATGAATCTTCTTGGTTGGTCCAACTAGCATCTGTGTAACCTTCTAATATAGAAGGATGTCCACAATAACACAAACCATAATCCATAGTACCTTTTAAGTACTTGAACACCCTTGTTATTGCATGCCAATGCTGTCTACTAGGATTACTAGTGAACCTGCTCAATCTTCCAACTGCATAAGCAATATCAGGTCGAGGGCCCGTCATAGCATACATCAAACTGCCAATGGCTTTTGAGTATTCGAGCTGTGATACAGGCTTACCAGTTTTTGACACAAGTTTTTTAGTTGGATCCATGGGAGTACTGCTTTAGATCAATCATCACAATTAAACATTTTGAGAATTTTCTCAATATAATGAGATTGTGTAATTGCAATTCCCTTGTTCATCCGTTTAATCTTTATACCAAGAATTACGTCGGCTTCTCCCATGTCCTTCATAGAAAACTTCGATGACAAAAACTTCTTAGTTTCATCAACTACATTTTGGTATGTGCCAAAAATCAACATGTCATCTACATATAGGCAGATGATTACACCTTTGCCGGATTCATCAAATCTGCTATATACACATTTGTCTGACTGATTTAATACAAAACCATTTGACAAAACAACCTCATCAAATTTTTGATGCCATTGTTTAGGTGCTTGCTTCAGCCCATACAATGACTTAATTAACTTACATACCTTATGCTCATTACCTGGCATAACAAATCCTTCAGGTTGTTTCATATACACCTCTTCTTCCAAATCACCATTTAAAAATGCTGTTTTGACATCCATTTGATGGATCAATAGATTCTGAATAGCTGCCAAAGCTATCAGTAATCTAATAGTAGTGATACGAGCAACCGGTGCATAGGTATCGAAGTAATCGATCCCTTCATTTTGTCTATAGCCTTGGATTATCAATCGAGCTTTAAACTTGTCAATTGTTCCATCGACTTTCATCTTCTTTTTGAAGATCCATTTGCACCCTAAAGGTTTACAGCCTGGTGGTAAATCAGACAAGACCCATGTATTATTTTCCATAATAGAACTAATCTCATCATCGATTGCTTCTTTCCAAAAATCAGCATCTCGAGATTTTATTGCTTCATCATATGTTCTTGGATCCTCCTCTATACTATAACAGTAAGAGTATTGAGATTCAATTTGATCTCTTGATCCTATAAATTAATATAGTTGAAAATCAGAACCATATGATTTAGCTTTTCTTGCTCTTTTACTTTAGCTTTTCTTGCTCTTTTACTTTTACGAGGTTCGGGTGTCTCACTTAGTACATCAATTGAATGATCATCCATTTGAGATTCAGCCAAAATTGGTATAATATCCTTTGGTCTAGGTATTGAAGAGAAATGATTCTCATCAAAGATTGCATCTCTCGATTCTATAATTGTGTTAATAGAAATGAAATCATTAGGTTCTACAACATAAAACCTATATGCCTTGAAATGCTCAGCATATCTGTTGTGGGCATTTTTCAACATGGCAACATCTTCAATTGATCCTGCATATCGAGATGTCATTACACTGTAAGTATTGTTTTAATATTTACTTGTTCAAATATTTCCTAATATTCTTATTATTATTTTTCAGTAATTAAGAGAGGAATACGGAACAATCTTCAAGCACGTTCAACAGACCTTCAAACGGCTAGGGCGACTTGGTCTCACGTTGGTTGAAGTGATAAACCAAAATGCCGAGATTGTAGGAACCATATTTGACTCTTTCATATTTACTTGTATTTAAGGGGAAATGGAGACGGAAAAACACACTAACGCTCATACGCACACACTCAACACACAAAGCTCTTGTAATCCTCTCCATTGTCTTCCAAAGTTGTATTCTTGATCATTATAGTGAAACTTTTAAGGTTGGAGACCTAACTCCCGGAGTTTTTTCCAAAGAGGTTATCACCTCCAAGGTTTTCCTCGTTAACAAATCGTGGTGTCATTATCTCTTTTTCATGCTTTTGTTCCTTATAATCGAATTCCACAGTTCCCTCCTTATTATTCAATCCACACACTAAACTTAGTTAAGATTCTACTTTATTGTTTTTTCTACCAAAACAATATCCAACAAAGATGCAGTCAATACCTTTTTCTCCCAACTTTTTCCTTTTAGGGTCCGGAAGTCTAACCACGGCCCTACACCCCCGAACTCGCAAAATTGTCAAGTTGGGTCGTTTCTTATACCAAAGTTCATATGGGGTAATTTTGTTCCTTTTATTAGGAACTCTATTCAATAAATGACAAGCCGTTTACATGGCTTCTCCCCAAAACCCGTCACTCAAGCCCGAGTAAGATAACATGTCATTAACCATTTCTTCAAGAGTTCTATTTTTCCTTTCAGCCACACCATTTTGTTGTGGTACATAAGGAGCCGTAGTTTCATGAATTATCCCTACGGTTTGGAAATATTTAAGATCATAATATTCACCACCTCTATCCGTACGTAAGGTTTTAATCAAGCCCTTTTTTTGAAGTTCAACTTTTGTTTTATAAATTTTGAATTTATCTAGAGCTTCATCTTTTGCATGCAACAAGTAAATATAGCAAAACCTAGAAGCATCGTCTATAAAAGTGACAATATACTTTTTATTGCCTAAAGATGAAGTTGCATGAAAATCACATAAATCACTATGTATTAATTCAAGTTTTACAGATTTCCTTGTAACACTTTTAAAAGGTTTTCTAGTGATTTTTGTCAACATGCAAGTATTACACTTTTCCGTATTTTTATCAATAGCAGGAATCAAACCATCTTTGGACATTTCAAGCATTCTTTTATAGTGCACATGTCCTAACCGAGCATGCCATAATGAGGAATTGATAACAACAGAGGAAGTCATATAAACAGAACTAGAGTTAGCAGGATTTTTATTTAAATTCAACATAAACATCCTATTATTATAATAACCAAATCCTACAAATACACCAGACTTCGATAAGATATACTTATCGGATTCATATACTTGTTTGTATCCAAACTTGTTCAATAGAGGACCAGAAATTAAATTCTTACGAAGTTTTGGTACATACAATACATTAAACAAAGAAATAGTTTTTCTCGAACTGAATTCCAACACCACACTTCCTTTTCCTTGAATAGGAGCGGAATGGTCATCACTCATGTAGAGGACAGATCCGTCTTCCATTGGTTCATATGTCTTAAACCAACAACGATCTTTACAAACATGAGTTGTGGCACCGGAATCAATCCACCACGCAATAGCATCATCCTGCACATAATATGCTTCAGAAATTAGTGAAACAGAATTTTTAATAAATCTATTCCAACTATGTACTAAATTCTGACCTTGGTTTTGAGAATGGTCCTTAGACCCCTTTCCCGAACCACTGGTGCTTGCGCCATTCATTTTGTTTCCAACACGACAATCCTTCTTAAAGTGATCAGTTTTGCCACACTTCCAACATGCCAATTTAGGCTTCTTGTTGGGACCAGAACCATTGTCTTTGAAACTACGTTTCTTTCCTTTGTTTTTATTGTTTCCACCCTCATCAATCATATTCACCGAGGGTCCAACAACTTCTTTTCCTTTGCATTTGTCATTCTCTTGCGCCCTAAGAGATTCCTTTATGCGCAAGTGACTACCAAGTTGAACACAAGACAGATCATCTTTACCATGTTTCGAAGTGTGTTTGAAATCCTTTCAGGAGGGAGGCAACTTGTCAATCACACTTGAAACAGATATTGACTCATCCATCTTCAGCCCATGTTGAGTATATTGTCCAAGGATTCTAAGGAGTTCATTGAATTGTTCCATGACAGGCCTTGAATCGACCATCTTGTAATTATTGAGATTACTTACAAGGAACTTCTTACTAGAAGCATCCTCTGCCATGTACTTGGATTCAAGAGAATCCCATAACTCTTTTGCAAATTCCTCATTTTGATAAATGTTAAACAAAGAATTAGACATACCATTTAATATGTGTCCTCTGCAGATGTAGTCATCGTTTTCCCACTTCGATCTACGTCTGACGGCTTCCAAGTTATCATCTTCCAGCAATTCTGGAATTGGGGTAGATAGAACATACACCACTTTTAACGTTGTCAAGAGGAAGTGCATCTTCTTCTGCCAACGCCTAAAATCTTGTCCTTCAAATTTGTCCAGCTTCCCAAATTTAGTCGTCATCTCCTTCACAGTACTTCCTCCAGCCATGAGTATCACCAAATACTTTATTCGTTTGTTGGGGATATAGGGTCTCAGAGTTGATAATAAGGCTGGATATATGATTGAATCGTGTATAATCCACTTTCCGAATAAAGTATTTTGACCCTTTATTGCCTGGGTTGCTCGAAATCTCTATTGAGATAAGACAATCACACAATTTGTTTCTAGGCAAAGAAGACAAATCTAAACTTGAGAATTGTTTTGTGTTTTCGTTGTTGTTGTATATCTTGTATATGTTTCTGTGTCTTACAAAAGAGATCAAACTTCTGTATTTAAACAGATGGAGAGGCATCAGATAAAGGGTATAATCAACAGTTATGACTTTAGCCAACCATTGTGTCTTTTCAGTTTGAAATGGCACCTGTTCGGGAACTGCTCGACCGAGTCAAGGGACTCGCTCGGCCGAGCATACATGTCCAGAGATTTTTGCCCAACTGCACGGCCGTGTCAATCATACTGCTCGGCCGAGCAAGGCATATGCCTCGGCCGAGCACGACTTGTCCAGAAACTTTGATTATTTGCTAGGCTTTACTCGAGCGAGTCAAGGCTCTGCTCGGCCGAGCACATCAGCAAAGTCAAATGAGCTATCCTTTAATCTTTACTTCTTTATTCGAGGTTGATTTCGTTTTAGCTCAAACGAGTGTGTACTCCACACTTTCCCTTACTCGTATCCGAGTCTAATACGAATCACATTTATCTCTAGTAAATCACCATTACAATAAAATAGTTGATGACACTAAAATCACCAACAAAAATTAGGGCACAAAGTGAAAACTCCTAATTTGATCGGCCGATGATGAAGAGAGGGGAGTGGGCTTGGGTCGGGTTACTTTGGGCCTTAGTAGGTTGCCCAACTTGGGCCTTCACTACTTTACAATCTCCACCTTGGAACAAGTATCGGTTAATCACGAGGAACTTACGGACTGAGAGGGGTACATCATAGCCTATCCCGAACTTGTTCCAACACTAAGTAGGAAACAAGATCAGGAAGTTGAAATCACAAAAATAACAGTAAAGGGAAAAACTCACTTTCCAATCACAAAGAAAGGAAACAGGGACCCAAAAAAAACTCACACCATCAGTCATTGGTGTCAAAATTCAAAGTTTTTAAACACGTTTGAAGTTTTAACACAGGTAAGCATTTTGTTCCCATATTAGCAGGATTATACCGATTAGGAATTTTTTCAAGTAAGATAAAATCTTTTTCAATCAAGTCTCGTAAGTAATGAAAACGAACATCAATATGCTTAGTTCTATCATGAAAAATAGGATTTTTGCAAAGTTGAATTCCAGACTGACTATCAGAATAAACCACAACTTTATCTTTCAAAAAACCAATTTCAGTAATTAATCCTTTCAACCAAGACGCTTCTTTAAAAGCTTCAGTTATTGCAACATATTCCGACTCGGTAGTAGGCAATGCAACAATGGATTGTAATTGAGATTTCCAACTAACACATGAACCACACAAAGTGAACACATACGAAGTAGTAGATTTCCTACTATCTCTATCATTTGAATAGTTAGAATCAACATAACCTTTCAGTTTTACAATACACTAATCAAAATTAACTTGTAATTCACAACAAGTCCCCGACAATGGCGCCAAAAACTTGATGGATAAAAATCTACTTGTAATAAAATACCTAGCAAGTGTACTAGCTACCGTTGTAGTAGTATGCACAAGCAAGGGTCGAATCCACAGAGACTTGAGTGAATTAACAAGTTGATTTAATTAGTGTAAAGTAACCAGGGGGTTTTTGTTTTGATTTATTAATTAAACTACTAAAGCAAGAAACTAAAATAATTATTGAAACTAAAGAAAACAAGCAAACATTTAACAAGAATTTAACCAGATTAAAAGAATTCACGGATTGGATTTCATAGTTGTCTCTTGTCTATGCTAGAGTTTAATAGATAATAAAAATAACAATCTCGTTCAAAGATTCTTTCACTTGACTAAGGGTTGGACGTTAGGTGTTCGAATTGCAACCCTAATATTTCTATCGTATTGTAAATTCCGGTAGGTCAAAACAATACTCAAAAAACTCATTAAGCAAATAAGAAATAATTGAATCTAGGTTTTCTTGTATTTCGGTAGGTCAACAATTAAACCTAATTGATGAATTAATGTTCTTTAAATAAATTGTCCACGGTAGTGCAACAATCTAAAACACATCAATTGAATGATAAATAATTCATCAAATAAGAACAAGAAAGTTTGAAAAAATTAAAATTGTTTTAGCATAGAAATTTGACAACCACTACATCCAATCCATGAAATAAAAATTTAGCTACTCCTATTCATTATTGAAATCACAAAATTAAAATAAATAAATATAAAAACCTCGAGTTTGAATCGTAATAATAAGGCGAAACAAAGGAATAATGCCTCTTCAAGTTGCTGTCAATGGGAATAGTCCCACGGCTCTCCTCCCTCGCTATAGTAGCCGTCGTCCTCCTTAAAAAAAAACAAAATTTCTCCTTTAACAATCCTTCCATCCTTAGGTTAACAACAGTGGGATGGCCAAGAGATTTTCACCAGGCCCAAATCAATTTCAAACCAGGCCCAAATCGATTTCAAACCAGGCCCAAATCAGGATCCGGCCCTTGGGCGGTCGCCCAACTCCTGAAAGTGGTCGCCCATGTAAACAGCCATTGGCCTTATTTTTGTCCCTTCCTAGTATATACGTTTCGTTCCGCAATTGCCAAGTCCAACTTTGATCACTCTAATTTTTTCTTTCGCACTTTCGTCCTTGAATTATTATATTTTTACTTTGGCCCCTGACTTTCATAAAATCAAATTAATCCTCGATTTCCCAAATTTGCAATTAGGTCCCTGAACTTCCAAGATTTACAGTTTGTCCCTTGAACTTCATAATTTTCGTTTAGTCCTCCGCTTTTCAGAATTGCATTTTGGTCCAAAAACTTCCAAAGTAAGCTCAAATCTTCTATTTTCAGCATTGTTTCACTTCGGTCCCTGAACTATCAAAACACTAAAATATACATTAAATTCTCAAGGTTTTGAACAGAAAATAAGCTTAGGAACATATCTTTTGGATGGGTAAAACCACATCCATCATTTAGGGACCAACGTCCATGTTTTGTTAACATGCAAAGAATTTATTTCATCTTTCATAGCATTTAACCACTTAGCAGAATGAGCAGAATTTAAAGCATCTTTATAAGTTTTTGGTTCATCACAGTTATCAGGAGAATCAAACATATTAAACACAAAAGTCGTCATGTGAAAATCATTGGTCTCGTGGTCTCCTTACCTCCCGTCTAGGGCGATCCCTAGCTAATTGGTAATCATCTAAATTTTCTATCTCTTGAAAAATTTCTTGTTCATTTTCAACATCTTCATTTTGTTCAATTTCAACATGCTCATTTTCATGATCAACTTGCACATTTTCAGTTGACACATTAATATCAATCACATAAGGGTGCTCCACCATAATTAGAGCCGGGGGAGGGGGAACATTTTCAGCAGGAATCAAGCATGGAAATTCAGTTTCATTAAAAACAACATCCCTACTAATTATGACTTTAAAACCATTTTCCTCTTTTAACCAAAGTCTATACCCTTTCACACCCTTCAGGTACCCTAAGAAAACACACCTAGCAGCTCTAGGTTCAAGTTTGTCATGTTTTTGATGGGCATAAGCAGCATAACCGAAAACTCTCATGTGCGAGATATCAATATCTCTTCCCGTAAATATCGCTTCGGGGCATCTACCATGCAATGGCACAGAAGGGGACCTATTGATGATATAGGCGACAATCATCACTGCCTCTTCCCAAAATCGTTTGGAGAGACCCGAGGTCTCAAGCATAGCCCTAATTCTTTTCAAAAGAGTTCTATTCATACGCTCAGCAATGCCATTTTGTTGTGGGTTATAAGGCACAGTTTTGTGCCTACCGATACCATTCAAATTACAAAATTCATCAAATTCATGATTACAAAATTCTAATCCATTATCAGTCCTAAGCATTTTGATTTTCAATAAAAAAATTCCAATTTTTAAACTTTTCAAACGAATCAGATTTATGTCTCATTAAGAAAATTCAGACTTTTTGTGAAAAGTCATCGATAATAGATAAGAAATACCGGTTTCCACCTTGAGTGGGCACACTAGCGGGCCCCCATACATCAGCATGTATGTAGTCAATGAATTTTTTACTTGAATGCTTACCAAGGGAAGGGGGAGGAAAACTCACCTTATGATGTTTGCTCTTCACACAAGTATCACAAAAAGGCACATCAGAAAAATTTTCTTTTAAAACTCCAGTTTTATGCAAAATTTCTAAGCCTTTATTACTTATGTGTCCTAGCCTCTTATGCCCTAAACTTGTTTTATCCTCTTTAATGATATTAGCACAAATATCAGGACGAGACATAGATAAAGCTGAGCAAACATACAAATTTTGACCTTTTTCACATTTAACAATCACTAAAGATCCCTTTAGTATTTTCATAACACCCATTTCCCATTTTCCTTCCAAACCATCATCCTCCAAAGAAGCACAAGAAATCAAGTTACTACACAATTCGGGCACATGTCTTACATTTTTCAAAGTTAAAACATAACTAGAATTATATTTCAAATCAATATCACAAATACCAATTATTAGACACTTTTCTCATTTGCTAAGGACACGGAGCCAAGATTAACTTCTTGGTAAGTAGAGAAAAGAGTTTTCAATGGTGTCATATGATATGTGCAACCAGAATCTATAAGCCATTCACTAGCACATGCAGAATGCACATAATTCACAACATTTTCACATGAATCAATTATCATAAACACATCAGCGGAAGCATCACTACTCAAAGCTAAGTTGCAGTCAATTTGGTTGTGTTTTTTATTTTTCTTAGGATTAGGACAATATTTCCTAAAGTGTCCTACTTCCCCACAATTGTAACAAGTTCTATGCCTTTGTTTGGACTTCGACCTACTTGGACTTCTCCCATTCTTTTTGTCCGAATTTTGATTTTGATGAGGTTTTCCATTGTACCTATGTTTGGTTCTACCTCTAACCATATTAACTTCATTTGTACCACTAGATTTCCCTTTATTGGCCTTTAAATCTAACTCTTTACTCTTTAAACCGTTAATCACCGTATCAAGCCTAACTTAGTCTCTACCATATTTGATAGCAGATTTAACATCAAAGTATGAATCAGGTATATCATTTAAAAGGACAATTGAAGTGTAGTTATCAATGTGTTCATCGCCCGTTTGTTTTATATCTTGAATTAATTTGGTAAATTCATCAATGTTGTCATCAATATCTTTGTTTAAATCTAACTTGAAACTAAAAAACTTTTCTAAAAGATAGGTTTTATTAGGCAAGTTCTTATCAAAATAAATTGATTCCAATTTAGTCCAAAGATCTCTAGCATGCGCTTGTTTACCACATTTCCGAATAACAGCTTCGGACAAGTTCAAGATAATAGACGAGTAAGCACATTCATCCCATTCAAGCATATCTTCTTCAGAAGTGTCTTTTGGAAACTTTAAAGTTATTGCTTTATAAGTTTTTTCTTTAATTAAAATTCCTTTCATCTTTTGTTGCCATATAGAAAAATTAGATTTTCCGTTAAACGGTTCCAAATTGTAATTCGAGGTAGACATTATCAAAATACAATTAACGTTTATGAAAATCACAGGTTTAAGCACGTAGTCAACACAAAGCAAGCAAATAATTTCTAGCAGGCAGAAAATTATCAACGGGAGTAAATCACAAGCAGTACAACAGCAGGTATATGCTAACAAAAATACCAAACCAGAACTGCAGTTCAGATTGAAGGTAGCTCGCAGAAACTTCCTGGGTTCATCCAACCGTGGCTCTGATACCACTGTAGTGTCACAGGAGTAATGAACCTTACCAAGGGAAGCAGAATAGGAGCTGAGCTGCAAAACAATGTTAGGAAGAAACAGAGAAAGTAGCATATGTTCAACAACATTAATAAAGAGACAGTACCACAGAAACTGAGTTACACTGGTCAATAGCATAAGCTTTGATTCGGCTCAGATCCCACACACAACAATTAAACACATAGTATAATTGTTCAGTCCAACCAATAGTTCTTTCCAAGGTTTCAATACTCGTCAATGGCCAAGCCTTCCAACAAACCCAAACCCGAAACACCCTCTCACAGAATAATCTCACACAGGCTCAAACACACACCAAGTACCAGTGTATCCCTTCACAGAAAACCCAACTCACAGAGTTCGCACAAAGCAAGGATGAAGAAGAGAGAGTTTGAGAGAATGAGAGAGAGATAGAGAGATCACTATTCAGAATCGTACCTTGAATGGGAGAAGAGGGACGGTATTTATAGGCTGGAATAGATAAGGATTGAAGAATCCTTATCGAGCCAAACAACAATTGCAGCAGCATCGAAATCGCAGCAAGGGAGAAGGGCGAAGTCAGCCGAGCGAAGAAGCAGGGAGACCAAAATTAGGGCGCAAAGTGAAAACCCTAATTTGATCGGGCGACGATGAAGAGAGGGGAGTGGGCTTGGGTCGGGTTATTTTAGGCCTTAGTACGTTGCCCAACTTGGGCCTTCACTACTTTACAAGTACTTTATAACTTTCCAAATTAAGAAATTTGCAATTATACAATGAGAATGATTTGATAAAATTCGGTATCCAAAGAAGAAATGAGAGATATTCTTAAAATGCAATTACTTTGATTGACAATGAGAATCCTCTTATTGTATTATGATGAGGTAAAAAAACACAACAATAAATACAAAATGAATCAATCAGAACACAACCTTGGTAAATTCTAAAGAGATAAAATTTAACCTTGTCAAAATTTCAAAGGGGATTTTATCAGAATTTTGAACTAATAACTGATTTTTTTTACTGAATTTTAAAATTTGAGATATGATCTAACTTAGCTTATATAAATCTATTCAACCAATCATAAGCCTTTTGGATGATGATGTGGAATTCCACGTGATGCGTTGTATAAACTCGAAATGTTTATGTTTTTATATATTATGAGGGGTATATCCGGTTAGGCTGGGTTAGGGAGTAGGTGATCGGCGGCTATTATGGCAGCTTAGAGAGGGACGACGTGAGGTAGGGAAAAAAAATTGGATCTTGCTCTTGATGCCACGTAAGAGAAAGTGATTCGGGAAAAACCAAATTGTATTGATCATATTACTCTAGTATTTATACACAATACACTACAAGGAAAAACGGTTTTAGAGATGGCAAATTCCGTAGCTAAAATGAAGATTTCGTAGCTAAATCGTGTTTAGAGACGGATTTGTTCCGTAGCTATTCTGTGGGTGCAGGTTCGTCGCTAAATTGGGTGTCGCTGTTTTAGAGATGGACATATCCGTCTCTAATTTAGAGACGAAAATATCCGTCTCTAATTTAGAGACAGATATGTCCGTCTCTAAACTAGAGACAGATATGTACGTCGACGGATTAGCGACGAATTTTAGGGTTTAGGGTTTAGGGTCTCTATTTAAATTGTCATTTTATTTTCGAACCATTTTAGCGACGGATATTTTCGTCGCTAAATTGACATTTTAAAAAATTATATATATATATATATATATATATATATATATTAATATATATTTTTAAATATATATTAAATCAGTCCCTTAACTTTTCTTATTCTCAAATCAGTCCCTTAACTTTTATTAATCTTAAATCAGTCCTTGATATTTCATATTTACACTTTCTCCCATAAATTTCTTTTATATTCAAATCAGTCCTCACAAACTTACACCATTAAATAAAACAACACGAGTTAAATATTTAACGAAATGTAGAGAAGTATTCCCTTCATCTTCTTCAAAATTAAATCTAATTTCATCTTCAATAAAACCCACTTCCAATTTCATACTTCCACCACTAATAACAACCACCCTACCACCGTCTCAATCACCGACGCCACCATCCCTCTACCATCACCACCATCACTAACAACACCACCAAAAAACCAAACCCAACAGTGGAAAATAAATCGAAAATCAAATCAAACAAAGAAACAGATCTACCGTTGCTCCTACTGTTTCTCCCACCGGATCTGCTTTGGCTCAGTCGCCGGATCTGCTCAGGCTCTGGCTCAGTCACTTGTGGCAGCGCCGACTGTTTCTCCCACCGCTACTCCTTCAGCAACGCCGCCTACCGTTGCTCGTACCACCTCTCCTGCTGCTACACCGACCTAAAGACCAACCTCTGCTTAATTCTTCACCTGCTCCTCAATGGCTCCTACCTCAGGTCCGTCAGAGACTAAAACTGGAGAAAGAGAGAGAGTGATGGAGGGCGGAGGGTGACGACGGCGAGAGGTGACGATAGTGGTGGCGGCGTAAGTTGAAGAGAGAATAGAGAATGGGATTGGGGAGGCTGTTTGTGTTTTTGTTGAAGGGAAAGAAATAGAGAAATATGGTTAAAAAATGAGAGGAAGAGAGAAAAGGGAAGTGGTTTTGTTTGAAATATTATAGGCCGTTTGATTGAATGTATTGAATGGTCAGATCTTGCTTTGCCTCATGATCCGCGTGAAATTTTGGAATCCAATCAAACAATGCCACATCACATACTTATATTTGTTTCACACTTTACTATATGCTAACTAAAATATTTATGCCTAATATCAAGAATAATAATATTTATTATCAAAAATATTTATTAATGAATTATTAATTATATAATTGATTAATTAATTAATATTAATATTAATTATATAAACAGTAATAATATTAATAATAGTACTAATAATAACTAGATATTTTTATTAGTTTTTATTGAATAGGAAAAAATATTTTAGATTTTTTTTATTACTGAAATTTACAAAAAGTTATCTGAAATTGTCTATGGCTTAGAACAAGTGAGATGAAACTCACAAGGTGAGACGAAACTCACAAGTGTTGTCTTTAGTGTTGGCAACACTAACAACAACACATACACCAATTCTAGAAAAAAAACACAAATCAATAGAAATAAATATAATTTGCAGCGGAAGAATTAAAGCAATACACAAGAATATAATTTTTATCAAGTTATATAAATATATAACTTGATGGGTGCCAAGAAGGCAAGACCTTTCTATTAATAATATGAATTCAATACAAGGTCGAAGAAGTTCCTTAATGATAAACGAACCCTGATATAAGGAACAACATATACACAAATTCTCTCTGAAAATGAACACTCAAAACCTCACAAAAATATAAAAATCTATATGAAATTTTCGAGTGTTGGACAGAGTGTTGCCGACACTGAATGGCAACACTTGAGAGCAGAATTCTACTTCTTGTGCAGATTTGCGTTTTCTGAATTGGATGATCTTCAATGAAGATCCACTGCACTATTTATAGGCCACAAAGTCTTGGAGCCTACTCAAAATGATCAGCTAACAGCTTGAAGTTTGTTTCCTCCATTTTAGCCACTCGCCTCATATGTAGGAGACTTAGTCTTCTTCTTGCTTCTCTTGCTTGTACCTCTCAGCTGTAAATACCTTGTACTCTGACTTGTTCTCCCCCAGAATAGCTGAATAAAACATCTTTTTGCTTGGTCATTAATTAAACAAATAAACACATGTTTATTTGTTAATTACTCCTTCTCGTAACACTCGCCTGGGCAGATTCTGTTGCTCTTTTCAAGCTCATTTTAAGGAGACTAACTACTGTTATATAAACATTAATTTCCACATTTTTATTTGTGAAAAATACAGTAACTATCTCAGTGTTGTCAAATCCAAATGGCAACACTTGTGGCAACACCAGTGGCAACACTGGTTTGCAACACTTGGGACAACATTCATGGCAACACATGATCTTAACATTAACAATATCCCCTTAGTTGCTGATTTCTTCACAAAATACCAAAGTGATGATCTTTTCAAAAACAGTTAGTCAAACTTAACTAAAAAAGAAAATGCCATGTGATGAATAGTGGCAACATCAACCTTCAGACAATGTTTTAAAATATTTTTCATCAAAGTATCACACTCACACGAGTGGCAACATCAATCTTCAGGCAAATGAAGTCACATAATTTCTAATTATCTCCCCCTTAATACGAAATTAATAACTAACCAAAATAATTATTAAAATCTTAAAACTACCATCCAACCATTCAACAAAAACATCCACCCAAGTTTGAAGAAAATTTCAGCCGAAACAAAGAAAAGAAAAAAAACAGAAATTGAAATTGTTTAAGTATTACAAACCAAAATAAAACAAATAAAATTGTTTTTGTTCCAAACCACCAAAATCAAATACCATTCGAACCAACCACCTTCAACCTGCATTTTCAGCTCCTTCACCTCCCTCTGCTGTACCACTTGGCCCAGCTCCATCTCCAGCTCCATCATCACGCCTTGGTGGCCGATCTCCCCTTATTTTGGAAGAAATCATATCCACCATTTTCATCATGTCAGTACGCATATCTGTAAGTGCTCCAATTTGAGCTTGTTAGAATTTTCGTTAGAAAATTAACGAAAGTTATAACAATTCCAACAATTCCTAACATTCCTAACTTTTCTAACAAAGTAAGGGTAAAATGGGCATTGCCATTTAAAGTTAAACCAAGAAAAGAATCTCAAAAAGCAAAAGAAATTGGAAAAATCCGAATTAAGAAAGTTGAAAAACAAGAATCGGTTTGAATTTTCTCGAAAATATTCCTCCTGTCCAGCTACATGGCTGTAGCGGATGAACAAGGCACGCGTCGAACCCTATCCGCGCGGATATGATTGACACTCACAGTGTCCTATAAATTGAACCCTCCTCTCTCAGTTTACACAACACAATTTTGATCACAAAGAACGAAACTCGGGCGAATATAGAGAGAAAACAAAGGGGAATCCCTAGATTGCCACCATTTTCTCTTTAATCTTTCCCAATCTTACTCCAAACACAAATCCAAACACCAAACCTTGATACTCCTCAAGCCAAACACCAAATCTTGATACTCCTCAAGTCAAATTCCAAGCCTAGGAAGATAGGGTGTCACCATTGGTAAAGCCCTCCTTCTCAAAACCCTAAAATCCTCTTTTAACTTCTTGTTCATCTTGTTCTTCTTACTTGGATCTACTTGATGTCTAGTTTAACTTAAGTTTTGACCCAAGATGGTCATCTTGAAGTTCTTCTTCATGAATGACCATCTCAAATGGTCCACATTTTAAATCTCTAGTTGATTTGTCTCTTTAATTTCATTTCTACAAAATATCCCCTTTCCCTTTGCAAAGGACATGTTTAAACCCCATAAATTCCCCAAGGATGACTTGAATATGATAACCACTTAACAAAAAGTAGTGGTATCAAGTCTAGGGATGAAAATGGGGTGAACATAGATGCAAATCCCCAAAAAAAAAAATCACATTTTCCCTCAAGAACATCTTGCTGTCCAGTAGCATTGTTCTGAGATCTCAGTCCATTTTCCTATTTTTTGGACCCAGTAAAACTTGGAATTGGGTGTTGACTACAAAATACTTTTTGTAGCCAACATCCAGAGCTTTCCAGACATATTTTTATTTTATTTTTTGAGTGAGTAAAACTCCTTTTTTCAATTTTTCTCTTAGAGGCCAGTTCATCAGCTTCTGGAAATCCAGATTTCACATCTGAGATTTCCAGAAGGTTTTGACCCCTCAAATTACTTCAAAAATGGAAAGTTCCTTTGTAGAAACCCTATTTAGGGTGTTTTAAGCAACTTTCCCCAGATTTTGAGGTTTTGAAGCCTTTAAGTCCATTTCAAAGTCAAGGGTCAACTGCCTTCTTTCATTCTGGCAGAATTGCTTTTCAAATCCAAAAATCTTTTGAGTGCCAAGACTCAATCCAAAAATCATACCAAAAATCTTGGAGATTGTTCAAAGTCTTATAAAGAGTTCTCCATTTTTGTTTTTCTCAGTTTCAACTCATCTTGGTCAAAACACACACACACACACACACACACACACAACAAAAGGATTTCAAATGTTTGGAAGACTCGTTTTGCGAGGCGCGCCGGGTGCACACTAACGTCCTTCCCGACGCGTAACATGACCTCCAAACCTAAATTTCTGATCTCGGGCTTTTTTCAAAGTTTTGGCCCTCAAAATAAAAATGGCGTGGCGACTCCGGTCTTTTTTCGATTGGTTTTTCAAAGAAACGAAAAATTTCAAAAGTAACCTTTCGGAAAAAATTTGGTGGCACATCATCACAATATCCAACCACCCCTGAATTACTGAGTCAATGTGCTTCACTTGACCATTGAATAAATTAAGAATCATAGCAGCATCAATCATAATAGGAGCAGTGTTGCCAGAAGTGTTGCCAGTTTCAGGGGCGACACTCGTAGCAGGGGCAGCAATTGGAGGAGGATTTGTAACCAAAACCCAAGGTAAATCCCTGTGCCTATATCCTTCAGTAAGGTGTTTGGTAATTCTGTAATAAACAGGCTTTTCAGAGATATTATCACCATTCCAAGGCTTAAGGTTTTGGTACATGAGAACTTGGAAAATAAGGGAAGGAAATATGAAGGAGGAAGTCTTTTTCTTCTTAGCCCATGCAGCAAGGTGAGCAAATACAAGTCTCCCAAAGTTAACTCTTTGTTTCTTGCCTAGTTTGTACAACAAATTAGCTTGCTCAAAAGTGACCGTGTTCTCGTTTACCGTAGGAAGCCAATTTGTTATACATATCTTGTGGAGCACGCTAAACAAAGAAGTGAGATGGGTAGACCTAAAGTGATCAGACCAAATGGTGATTCTCCCTCCAGTTAAAAAAGTGGCTAAGGCATTAGGATCATATTCCAAGCTCTCATCTTCGACATTAGGGAGGCCGAAAGCTTTATTGATGATTAAGGGATTAAAATCATAGATATTGCCCCTAACAAAGATTTTTCCATAATGAGGGGTATTCCTATCATCAATATTATCCCTAAGATGAGCATAAAAATTCTTAACCACACTTTCAATGTAGGATGACACTTTTACCACCGTAGGTAAAAATTTTCTATCTTCCAAAAATTGATACACTCCTAACTCCTTGAATTGAGTCACATACATATTTCTTTCATTCAGAATTTTCTTATCAGAATCTGAAACAAACTTATGTAAGCTTGAATCACTATAAAATTCCTCGGAAAAAAATGGACGTTCATAATACCCATATGACTCATAATCTGACTTTGTATCCTGAGAGGGAGTAGGAGTGTGTACCTCAGGCCATGAAATGGGAGAATACGAAGGAGAACTCGACTGTGCTTTGGTCTTGGCAGCAGGTGTTGCTTCAGGTGTTGCCATTTGATCGGCAACACTTGGGGCGACACTGGCAGAAATTTTCTGTTTCTTCTTCATCTTGGACTGAGCTTCAGCAAGGGTTTCTTCATCTTCCAACCAAGCTTCTTCATCCTCATCAGAAGATGATGAGGGCTCCTTTGTCTCTTTAAAAATTGGATCCGAATGTTCTTCGGATGAAATGTTGAGAGAAGAGCTTGAAGAATCCTCCACATTTACCGGATCATCAGCTGTGTTGGAAGGTATCTTGGACCTGAACAAGGTTTTGATCCTCTCAGATTGTCGACGCACTCCACCCCGAAAAGACGAAGAGGCATCAACCGCCTTCCTCTTCTTGGTTTTCTTTTGAGGGGCGAAGGTGAGCTCAATGGAGGGGGTAGCTTCTGGAAGGTTGATAGGAATGGGAATTTTAGAAGGATCATAGACAACAATGTCTAAAGATAGTGAGGTTGAGGGTGTGGCCGAAAGTGTCGCTGGCGAGATTTCCATGGGAACTGCGACATTGGAGGCGACACTAGAGGGGGCTAAGGGCGAAATCTCCATGGGTGACGAAATTTGGGGAGAATTTTTGGAGCTTCCCATGCAGGATTGAAGAAGAACGAGGAAGAAGAAGGGAACAGGGGAAGGGTTTTGGATTACCGCCTAGAGAGAGAGAGAAACGAGAAGAGAGAGAGTGAGGATTTAGAGAGGGGTTTTGTTGAGAGATAAAGAGGGTAATTAAGTTGATTTGACAAGGTCAAATCAATTTAAAAACCCTTTTATCCAAAAACAACCCAACAAACTCAGTAGCATTATCCGCCATTTTGAAAAAAAAAATTTTTTTTTTTATAATTTTTAATAATAACTAAACATAATTTTAGTAATATCCATAAAATTGAGTTTTTCAAAATTCAAAGAGATGAATTTTAAAAAATAGATATTATAAAATTACACTTAGTTTGACAAAATAAACATTTTTGCTAAAAATCTTTTAAATTTCACAAACTCTAAATGTAAAGAAATAGACTTTTGAAAATTTAAAATTTAATTAACAAAAACAAAAACAAGAAATAAAAAAAAATGTAGCATCTACTAATGTGTTACTAGCAATGTTGCGTGACACACAAGGCAACATTTTTAAATAAAATCTCCTTGATATTTTTTCAGCATATATAACTTATCATTTCTTAGGCAATTTTTAAGCAAGCTTTACACATTCTTTATTTACAAGGAAGCATCGTAGTAGCGAGCTCTGTGCCCCGAGTTTTTTATAAATGTATAAAGCTAAATGTAGTAAGTTTTATACCTTTCAAGTAGGGTACACTGTAGTAGCGAGCTCCATGTCCCTAATACTTAGTATAAAACAACTACATTATACTCCCTTTGGGAATTTTCACATGCTTTTCCTTTTTCAATATCAACATAATATAAGTGACTTTGTCACTTTGAGCACAAAGGGATATTTTATAAAAAAATGCTAACCCTAAGAATGCACACATACTAAAACAAAAAGGTCAGTAAATACCCCCCATTTGGGATTAAACTAACTAATTTTTTTTTTTTTAAATAATATACAACAATTACAGAGTGTTGCTGACAGTGTTGACAACACTGACGACAACACTTGAAACAACAGATTTATAGAAAACATAAACCAAGAGATTTTTTCAAACTTGAAAATTTCTCATGGTCTAAGGCTTTGATCAAAATATCAGCAAGTTGATGTTTTGTATCAATATGCTCTATTTGGATCAATTCCTTTTCTACTAAATCTCTCAAAAAATGATGGCGGATATCAATGTGCTTAGTGCGTGAGTGTTGTACAAGGTTTTTGGAAATATTTATAGCACTCAAATTGTCACAATACATGGTCAAGATATTACTATCAAGACCATAGTCGTCAAGCATGTGTTTCAACCATATCAGTTGTGAACAACAACTTCCGGCTGCCACATATTCAGATTCAGCAGTCGAGAGAGAGACACAGTTTTGCTTGCGACTGTACCATGACACTAGATTATTACCCAAGAAAAAAAACCCCCACTAGTGCTCTTTCTATCATCTATATCCCCTGCCCAATCAGAGTCACTAAAACCAACTAAGTTGGTATTAGTGTCTTTGGTGAATCAGATTCCCAATTCACTTGTCCCAGACACATACTTGATGATTTTCTTGACAGCATTTAGGTGAGAAATTTTAGGAGCGGATTGATCTAGCACATACACCTACGCTGAACATAATATCGGGACGACTGGCAGTAAGATAAAGAAGACTACCCATCATGGATCTATACAGAGTTGGGTCTACATCCTCCCCTGCCTGATCTTTGGTTACCTTAAGAGATGATCTCATAGGAATTTTTGAGGACTTTGCACTCTCTAATTCAAACCTCTTCACCAGACTCTTAGCATATTTGCTTTGAGAGATAAAGATTTCATCATCTGAATGTCTCACCTGCAATCCTAGGAAATAATTAAGTTCTCCTATCATGCTCATCTCGAATGTTGATGTCATAGCTTCCACAAAATTTTGTAAACATGTTTTAGATGTGGAACCATAAACTATGTTATCAACATAGATCTGAGCAATGACAAGCTCTTTATTTTACCTAAGAATAAATAATGTCCTATCGGTTTCTCCTCTAACAAATCCATATTCCAGAAGGAAACTTGTTAGACGTCCATACCATGCACGAGGAGCTTGTTTCAAGCCATATAAGGCTTTATCAAGTCTGTATACATGGTCTGGGTGGAATGGGTCTTCAAACCCTTTAGGTTACTCAACATAGATCTCTTTATCTAAGTACCCATTCAAGAAAGCCGTTTTGACATCCATTTGGTGCAATGTGATTTTGAGATAACAGGCTATAGCAAGAAGAAGTCTTATTGACTCAATTCTAGCCACAGGTGCAAAGGTTTCGTCAAAGTCGATTCCTTCCACTTGTGTATAGCCTTGAGCCACAAGACGAGCTTTATTACGAACAATATTACCCAATTCATCAGATTTGTTTTTGTAAATCCATTTAGTTCCAATAATGTTAGTATTTAAAGGACGGGGAACTAAACACCAAACCTCGTTACGGGTAAATTGTTCAAGCTCTTCTTGCATAGCTTGAATCCAAAATTTATCATTTAAAGCCTCAATCACATTTTTTGGTTCAAGAGAGGAAACGAAACATGAGTGTTTTACCTGAGAGTATGTGGAGGACATACACACATACCTAACCATATCTCTGTAGTCTACTGGCTCCTTATTTCTTGTTCGAACCCCTTCATTAACATCACCAATTACTTGAGTAATGGGATGATAATTTCTAATACGAGCTGGGGGATCTCTCCTGCCTTGATGGTACACCAATCCATCTTCTTCTTCTGAGTCACTGCTCTCAGAATTGCCAGCCACTGCTCTATTTTCCTGTGTTGCCTCAGGTGTTGCCATTTCAGGGGCAACACTCGGGGCAACACTTGAATCTGTGGTTGCACTGGCTGAATCAGTTTTTGTTCCAGCCCTCTGTTCGACTTCTTCCAAAGAAGGTCGAGGTATATCATCACCGGTTCTCTGTAACACTCAAGTAATCGTTAAATTTAATATTTCCCGATTCTTGAATCACTTTTAACCTCAAATTATAGACACGATAAGCATGACGGTTTTGAGAGTAGCCCAGAAAGATGGCTTTGTCACTCTTAGAATCAAGTTTTCCTAAATATTCCCGGTCATTTAAAATGTAGCACAAACACCCAAACACATGAAAATAGTGAACCGTAGGTTTCTTTCCATTTAAAATCTCATAGGGTGTCATAGTTGTACCGGTCTTAAAAAAACTCTATTCGTAGTGTGACAAGCTGCGTTTAATGCTTCGGCCCAAAAACCTTTAGAAATATTTCTAGCAATTAGCATAACACGAGCCATCTCCATTAAAGTCCTATTTTTCCTTTCAGCAACACCATTTTGTTGTGGTGTTTTGGGTGCTGAAAATTCATGGTGTATCCCCTTTTTACTACAAAATGTAGCAAAGGAGATGTTTTCAAACTATCTACCATGATCTGACCTTATTCGAAAAATAGGAAAAAAAAACATGTTTTTGATTTTAGAGACTAAGTGAGTAAATTTATCAAAAGTTTCAGATTTTTCTCTTAAGAAATACACCCATGTAAACCTAGAAAAATCATCAACTATCACATAAACATACTTCTTACCTCCCAAGCTTTCTACCTCAATAGGACCCATCAAGTCCATATGTAGAAGCTAAAAACAATGTGTTGTTCCTGAGTATTGCTCATTGTGTTGTTCAACACTGTGAGCAACACGAGTTTGCTTACCCTTTTGACAGTCACCACACATTACGGTGTCTTTGAGGTTTAGTTTAGGAACACCTTTGACGGCATTATGTTTGATAATCTTCTCAAGATTCCTATAATGATAATGACCTAACTTTTGATGCCATAACCTTATATCATCAAGTTTTGTCAAATTGCACACTGATTTATTACCAACCAGATAGCAATTATCACTTGATCTTATTCCAGTCATGACACAAAAGTTAGTGTTATCAAACACTTCACAGGTATTTTTATTGAATTTTACCTCCAAATTGTCATCACATAGTTGGCTAATGCTAATTAAATTAGCAAGTAACCCATCTACGTGCAAGACATTTTTCAAAGGAGGAAAACCAACAATATCCAGTGTTCCTTTACCAACTATTTCACTCTTGCCTCCACCACCATAAGTCACTGAGCCTCCTTGAATAGGTTGGTACTCTGTTAGGAATGATTTTGTACCCGTCATATGACGTGAACAACCACTATCAAAGTACCAAGTTCCTGCAATGTTAGTCCTTAAAGCTGTATAAACAACATAGCATTTCAGTTTTTCCTTGGGTAACCAACCCTTTTTTGAAAATCTAGATTTCTGTTCACCAGTGTTTCCATGAGTGTTGCCCTGAGAAATTGGCGACACTTGAGGCAACACTTGAAGACTGGACATTTTCTTTTGAATGAAAAAACAATCTGATTTTAAATGTCCAGCTTTGTGACAATATCCACACTCATTGGATTGATCAGGAGTATCACTAGGAGTGCTACCCTTTTTCTTGACACGCTCTTTTACAAAACAATTTTTAGTTTCAACATCAAACAAGGAAGAGGTAATACTTTCAAGTGATTCTTGGAACCCAAGACCAGCTTTCAGAGGCTTACTCAAATTGAGTATTTCATCCAATTTGGATGAACTCGTGTTGAGTTTTTTGAAGGTGGATTCGGCTAGGTTGAGTTTGGCCTTGATTTTATCAAGATCCAAGTCTCTCCTACTGAGTTGAGCTTCTAGCCGAGTCAAGGAGTTCTTAAGATCCTGATTTTCCTTTTTCAAGAAAACCACCATCTTGTTCTCCTTTTTCCATTCCACGAGGAGGGATTTATAGAGGTTTTTTAATTCACAAATGAGCTCATCTTTATCAAGATCATTCTCTATAAACTCCTCTGAATTTAAATTAGTAGAACCATGTAAATTAAGATCATTTAAAGAATCATACCTGCTGAGTGTTGTGCCAAGTGTTGCCAATTCCTGGACGACACTTGGGGCAACACTTTCTGAAGAAGTCACCAATGTTGTGTCAAGTGTTGTCAAATCTGGAACAACACTTGAAGTAACACTCTCAGTAGAAGGTAGCTCCTCTACCGTGGCCATCATGACCACTTGTTCCGTCTTTTCTTCTTTCTCCGTTCCTTCCTCCTCTCCATCACTAAGAGATACCCACAAGTTTTTGCCCGCCTTTCTCAAGGTGTTAGCGCATTCATTGGCATAGTGACCCCAACCGGAACAAGCATGACATTGAATTGATTCAATGTACTTAGGATCGGACCGGATCTTTTCCGAGGATGCACGCCTAGGTGGGATATCCTTTTGATTTGGATGAGGACCTCTCCTTGGCACAAAACTAGAGGTTTTGGCCGTTTGGTCCTTAACTTTTACCTGCACTTTGTTAAATTTCCTAACCATAGAATTATATCTCTTTGCAAGTAAAGCTACACTAGTATTTTCATCTAACTCCTCGAAGACTTCATCTTCATCATCCACACATGTGTCCGAGATTCGACTTTTAAGGCAATATTCTTGCCTTTAGAAGCCTCCGTTTGTTCATTGAGATTTAACTCAAAGTTTTTCAAAATACTCATTAAGGAGTTAATGTCCATTGTTGAAAGATTATGGGCCTCTTCAATAGCTGAAACTTTAATATTAAAACGTTCGGGAAGAGTACGAATAGCTTTTGAAACAAGTTGTTTATTTGTAAAAGGCTCCCCTAATACTTGACAAGCATTTGAAATATCAATCAACTTTTCAAAATAAGACGAGATGTCTTCGTTTTCACCCATTCTTAATCTTTCAAATCTACTAGTTAGACCTCTAAGCTTTGTTTCTCGGACACTGCCATCTCCTTCACAAAATCTTTGTAAAGTATCCCAAGCATTTTTTGCAGAGGGACTATTTTGAATGAGTTTGAACATATGCATGTCAACCCATTCATAGATGGCATTCAGTGCCTTTTCATTGAAACTAGCAAGATTATTCTCTTCAATTGTCCACTCGAATTCAGGTTTGACTTGAACGTCACCATCGTCATCCGGAGGAAGCATTGGAATAGAATAACCATTTTGTAAGTACGCCAATCCAATTCGCAACCTTTTAGATGCATTTAATATAATAAAACTGCATTAAAGGGCGTTTTGGTAAATTCCCGGCCTATCCCGAGACTTTCGAAAATGTTCCATGAGTTTTCCGCGAAGGAAGTACCTTTTGGTACATTATTCATGCCAAAGGACCCCTTGGGAATAAAACCTGTTGGACCTTTTGGGTATTTTCCCGGAATGTTCCAGAAACTGGTTTTTGGCGCCAAAAGCGGTTGAGCCACCTTGTGTCACGCGACAGCTTGAGGCATGAAAAGTGGACGCGTAAGGTCGTGCGACACATTAAGGCAGCCAACTGCAGCCTATAAATAAGACCCTCCCCCTCTCATAAAAGGATCCCAACTTGAGCCTACTGTTACTCTGCAGGATTTGCACCATAACGAACCTCCCTAAACACAACCCTCTCTCTCTCCTACCTTCAAACTAACCAATCCCTTCCCATCCAAACCCAATTCTCAAGCCACACCAATTGAACCCCTTGCATCAATCCTTCCAGATCAGAAGTGACGAATTGAAGGGTTCTATATCTGACTGGATATAGAATTCGTGGAAGCATCAAGGGTAACGATTCCCTAACTCTCTCTCTCTCTCTCTCTCTTGCTTAATTTCTCATAATTGTAGCATTTAATTTTGTTTGGATTCAGTAATCAGATCTAGCTATCTGGATTACTGAATCCCAATCGCAATCTCTCTGTTTAAATTGAGTAATTCGTGCAATTGAGCTTATATTGTTGATTATTTGATTGAACTTGGTGTTTGAACCCCAAGGGGGTGTGGATCTACCCATATCCACACTCCCTGGGTTGATTTAGTTTCGTTTCTGTATTTCGTTCGTAATCTAGTTAATTGATTAGATCTGTATAGCTTTCTGTTGATTCTGTGTTCGTATTGTTAAGTTTCTGCAGATGGCTCATATGTGTCACGCGACAACTTCGTCTCCAAGTGATCCTGTGTCACGCGACACATGTGGTCACTGGTGCGATATGTCATGCGACATATATGACCTATCTGCAGAGACCTCTTTCCTTTGTAATCTGTTTTAGATTGTTTGTATCAGGGATGTGGCCTCCCTAAATAATGGGCTCACAATCTGTAATCCTCGTTTCATAATTAATAAGATGCATTTTACCACATTTCGTTCATTATCAATATTTGCACACACTTTTGATTCATTTGGATGTTTGATTGAAAGACTCGTCTACGGACGAGACGTGTTGGGTGAACTCTCGGTTCTTCCCAACACGTAACCTGACCCCCGAACTCATGTTTTTCTCTCTAAATAAAGGTTTTCAATGTTTCCTCTTAAAACGGCGTGGCGACTCCTTCTTTTCATTTAAACCGGAAACCAATTTCGGGCGAGCGCACATTCAGTGGCGACTCCGCTGGGGATGAAATATTTGAAAACCTGTTTTTCAAGTGTTGAGTAGGTCAAGCTTTTATTTAGTCAAACATCCAATACATCCATTTTGTGTGCATTATTCGATAATCATTTGTGGTTCATACATCTTGTTGATTATGAAACTTGTGAGCCCTTTGTGCTTGTGGTCACTTTTTGTGCATTAGTCTTCTCTTTGTGTTGCTCTTGCTATGGTAAAACAGGGGCTGATTTGATGATTGAAGAGCTGCTGGTTCAGTGACCACCCAGGTCGTGCGACACCTTTGTCTCTGGATGTCCTGTGTCACGCGACAAAAGGTGGCCACTGAACAGAACATCAGAAGACTGGTTTGAGGGCAGTCCCTTGGATCAAGCAGGACTCATTTGATTGTTGTTCCCTGTATATCTTGTGTGAGGGTGTGTGTTGTTTTTTTTTCTTTTTCAAAAATATAAAAAATAAAAAAAAATCTTGTTTTTTGTAAATAAAGGAATATAGTCATCCGCACACTACATCACTTAGATTTAGAACCCTCGGGTGCGATTGACGGCATCGCGGACGGCCATGAAATTCGCCTACGCTTGAGCGCCTGAAATCAAACCTAAACCCCTAGTGCGTTATAGGTGGCGCCACACTTTTAAACTTCACCCAAAACGGTTGGTTTTTGACACGACATTTTTCAAATACACTAAAATGATTTTTTTCAAAATTTCTAATGGACTTTCATACCTTCCCCAAACCCTAGCACGTGTGGGCATGTTGTCAACGCAACATGGTTTCACGAAAGGACATGTCGTTCCCACGGCATGTTCTAACGAGAGATCATGTCGCTTTGTCAACGTGCATCAACGAGAGGTCATGCCGGATTTTTCCTTGAAATTCTTCAGGAATACCCGTTATGCTGCCCAATTTTTTCCAGAAATTGGGGCTACTCGTCCGTCCCATAAATGCTTCGGTTTTGTTTAGGTACTGTCGCCTATTACTAATTTTGAAATAATACATTTGGTGTATTTTTGGATGATGTGTCCTAGGGTTCCCCCGAGATCTAGATTGCGTGAATAAAGGCTTATCCTTTTCCAACCGTCTCTAGGACTTAAAACACCGATTTCTACTTGAAGATTAATAAGTGTTGCATGAGTCCGTCTCCTTCCGTATTCTTCCCTCTCCCGTACCTCCTCAAAATTCTCTACCCCCCTCTTTATACACGCTCTCTCCTCTCCAGATAAGGCAAGTTGGGTGCGCGATTCGATTCCCAGTGTTCGTTTAGTTCGCGTCTTGAGGCAGCTGCAGTTTCAGCAGATTTCGCACCCGATTCAATTTCAGAGATGTCTAGTGCAGAGAAGAGTATGACCACTCAATATGAGGATTCATCTGCCGCGGATCAACAAGTCATGCATAGTCTGTCTATGGAAGAGATGAGGGCTAATTTGGAAGCCACCTAGCTAGAGAGCGTGAGACTCAATTACTCGCTCAAGCCAGGGAAGAGGCAGCACATTCTAAGTTCGTGGATGCAATGAGAAGCCGTGGTATCATTGTGATCCGACGCGCTGATGGAACTTATGAAGAGATTACCAAGGTTAATGACACTGATCTAGGAGCCGGGAATGTTTCTCTCCTTTTTCAACCTCAGCACCTGTGGTGCACGGTTCGGTTATGCTCGTAATCGTGGGCCGCCGGTGAACTCTCAAGTTGGTTTTGGTGGACCACGCCGGCCTCCCATGATTTGACCTCCTCACCCTTTCCCAATACTTCCATGCCTCTAAGCCAATTGGGGTCACAGTTTCCGAACAATCAAGGTCTGTGGTTTCCTGTGTTCTCGCATCGGCAAGGTCGTCTCATGGTCCTCACTTCCGCAGTAACGCCCAAGATCCGAATCCGCATCCTAACTCCGGGAATCGCTTCACCAGGGATGGATCTATGCAGCTTCCTACTAGACGGCCTCGCTTCAAGAATACATGTCTCGGCCTTCAATGGATTTAGCTTTTGGATTTGGCTCATCATCTATGCAACATCCGGTCAATTCCTTACAGCCGCCGGTGCTTTTCCGAATTAGAATTTCCCAATCGGTCAATTTAATCATTTGCCGGCTCAAAGATCCGGGTTAGCTCAGCCGTCTCTCTTCCAACCAGCCGGTTTTGAGCCTTCTTCAACTATTGCTCCCGCTCTTCCTCGGCTTCCGGGATGACTCCTGAGGTAATTGCACCGTTGAAGCAAATGCAAAGAAGAAATTGACAAGTTGACGGCAGGATCAAGTGGACTTAAGGTTGTTGACCCAAAGCAAGTAGAGCCTCTTCCTTACAAGTTCAAAATGCCCAAAATACAATTTGATGGCTCGGCATGCCCGAAAACTCATGTGGACACATACGTGATGACTATGGGGCAATGGGTTGTACTCCCGAGTTTATGGCTCAAGACTTTCATCTCACACTCAAAGGACTCCGCCTTGACATGGTTTCTAACCCTTAAGTCAGAAGCTCGAGCTACTTGGAGTCAGACTACTGAGGCCTTTCTTGAAAAGTACCGTGGAAACCTTGAATGGCGCACAACCAGGGATGATTTGGTCGGTACAATTCAGAAACATGATGAGTCAATCACCGAGTTCTACAAGAGATGGAACGCTAAGCTGAATGAACTCTCTGAGTCAATCCCGCGCAGATCAAAAGGACATCTTTCTATCGTGTGTGAAGCCGGTTCTCCGTGAAGCTATCGGAAGTGGTTGGTATCCCGACTTGAGGGAAATGGTAGGCATGGGAGCCCGCAATAAAAAGACTCTTTAACCTTGCATCAAACACCAATGTTGGCAATTATGGTGGATTTCGACACAGAGCGGCAAGTCCAGTGATCCCTAAAGCAAAAGAGATGACCGTCGACAACAGTGTCAGCAATCTACAGGGGACCAGAAAGCACCACCCCGTAAGCGTGACGCTTGATGATCTCGGAATGACAACCGAAGAGGCCTTCAGAGGATTGGTTCAACAGGGAATGATCAGGCCACTTGATAACTACAACCCCATCAAACCCAATCCGGACTTGGATCATAGCAAATATTGCCAATATCACCAGTATCCGGGCCACATCACCAATGATTGCATTCCCTTGAAGAAGGTTATTCAAAGACTTGTTGATGATGGAAAGGTTGAGAAGGATCGCCCCAATGTTGTCCCCGATCTTCTTCAGTGATATCAGCAGAAGCCCAGAGGTTATCTCACCCGTAGACAACGAAGTCAATCAGTCAGCGTCGTAAGTTCTAGAGTATCTTTTATGTGGTCGCGAGTCTGTCAAGTCCATGTTATGAGTCTTTTATTTGCAATAATAAAATATTTGCTTCTATTCCTGCTAGACTCGAGACATTACTTGCATACCCGTGTTGCACTCTATTGAATTGGTCTTATTCTAAATGATCACTTGTGCTGCTCACCGACCAACGCTTTGAAATGACTAATATTTAAATTGATCGGAGTGAGAAAATTGGCTAATATCCTTCCCAGAGTGGGGCTTAAGAACTCCCCACCTCGATTCCCATATGCTCACATATCTTCCTTCGTCCTCGCTATCTCGTTGCTCGATGAATTTGCATGGATCTTCCGCGAAGTAAGCGTAAGAAAGCAATGGAAGCTCAATCTCGTTCAGACTATCCGGTAGGGACTGCGGTTGAAACCTCTCACCCTTAGGAAAACCACCACCTTACCCTCACTAAACAATATTCCTTCATTTCAAGATCGGCATATTTGAAACCCGTTTAGCCATCACCCGAAGAAGAGGGACTATCCTTGAGGCTCCCGCGATGCAAAAGAAGATCGACCTGGTCCAAGCTCAAAAACGACGGAAAGCAATGATCCATCCCGGGACTAGCTGAAATCCTCCTCTCAAAAAAAAAAAAAAAACAGAGAGAGAGACAAAAATACAAAAAGAGAAAAGAAAAGAAAGAGAGCCTAGTCCCTAGTGATCCTCCCAAAAGTGAAAGTCAAAGGATCCGGTCGTTACTCAAGAGGAGTCTCAGAGTGAATAAAGAGACAGCATGGATGTCCCCTCACCATTACCCTTAACCAATCCTAAGCCGTCCTCTCGATTTTAGAGGACAACCCCATTCCCATTACCCTTACCTTGCCTTTAGCCAAAGCCAAGATTGACCTCTCATTCTTAGAGGCATTGAAGATGAAATCATGGATCCCCTCACCTTAGAAATCCCAAACACCTACCCAAGAGCCAACCTCTCATCTTTAGAGGTACAGTCAGTAAAGGGCCCAACCGACCTCTCATTTTAAGAGGTCATGATATCCCAAATCACCCGAAGACCGATCGAAACCCCGAAACCCAGTCGCAGTTCCGGCCAGGATGGCGCTTCATTCCATTATCGTTGAGATCTAAAACAAATTATCTCTTAAAGAGGAGCCAAGTCTATCCCGGCTCAAAAGATTATCAAGCGAAGATTGTGCAAATTCCATCTGTCCATTCGACGTTGCATGTGAGCATATTTCGTTTCTACTCCGCAAACACCTGCCGTGGACGTCCCACTGGGGCTTCGCATCTGTGTCTCCCATCGACACTCTAAGAGGACATATTTTTCAATTCTTAAAATCTTCGAAGGTCCTCACATCCCCAAACTTCATCGTTCATTCTCTTCATTCGGGATAAGCCGAACTACGGCGACCTGAGCTCCTCCTATGGAGGGGAACGTAGGCAATCATAATTGGTCCGGTCGAAATCATAAACAAATCTCAGAAAATCCCGTCTCTTCAAGGACCATGCCCATACACTGTCTATCCTTCCGATTCTCGATATCAGTGGGCTTTCTCCTCAGGATTGATAAAAATATTTGCTCATATCAGCTTTGGTGGTTGAGTAACCCGAACATAAATAAAGGGTTTTAAGCAGCTTTGTGATCACCACGAATAAGACAAGTTTTCAAGTGTCTCGAAAAGTCTTCTATTGCTACATCATAGGAAGATAGAGCTAAACACCGTTTCGGCCGCCAGGGGCTTCCATACACTTTCCACACCTTGTGATGCTTATACTCTCTCAAAAGAGCCAAACCCAAAGCGAGAGTGTCATACACAGAATTCGGGATTCATTTCCCATCATTCGAAAGATGTGCCCCTGCGCGTAAACATTTCCGAGTCTTGTCCAAATGATCGATTGATCGCGGTTTGAAATGATGAATTGCCTCTGTGGCTACAAGATGACTCGCCCGCGATGAAGCCGCATGGAATATCCTCAAGCCGGGGCTTTGGTTAAGGTATCCCTCCGGCTCTCCTTACCCGATTCCCTCCAAATTGCTTTGCACCGTCAACTGGGGCTTCACCAAGCCGGGATGGCTCTTCCCTCTCGTCGCTTGCTGTCTCGTACGCGCGATACACTATGTCCTCACCAAAGAATGAACCCGCTGCAACTGTACTCCCTGAACGTCCCCAACTTGCCTAGCCGCGCCATATCATTTTCCACCTCACGGAGAGGACCCCTACTATACATACCTGTCCGAAACAATCCCAAAACCTCATGAATAAACCTCGGCAAAACCGACCTTTAACCCAATAATCGCATTTGCTTTCCTGCACGCATGACTCGTGCAAACAAGCTAACATAAATTAATCTTTGCTAACAAGATAAGCTTATTTAGGCATAGCACTCGGGAGTTGTTGTCTTACCCTCGCAGTACAATAATCAATTGAGTCTCAAGATCGGCCCTCGTGCCAAATTGAGAAAGAAAGAAAGAGAAAAAGCAAAGCCCAAGACACGAAAGAAAGAACAACAAGAGAGCAGAAAGAAGTAGCGTGAGCCCTCCGGAAGCTACACTTATCCTCAAAGCAGAGCGTAAACAACAATGGTAGTCTAAGACCTTCCGACAACCAAGGGGTGAGCACAAAGACAGTATGAACACATATTTCTTGCAAGCGTCAAATCATCATACCATATCCTTTTTCAAAATTGGTTCGAGACACCATAGTTCTCACAAATTGGTTCGAGACACCATAGTTCTCACATTATTTACAATATTTGGTTCGAGACACCATAGTTCTCACATTATTGACAATATTTGGTTCGAGACACCATAGTTCTCACAATATTTTCAAAAATCGGTTCGAGACACCATAGTTCTCACTTCTTCGGTTCGAGACACCATAGATCTCACAACATTTTCAAAAGTGGTTCGAGACACCATAGATCTCACAACATTTTCAAAATTGGTCCGAGACACCATAGATCTCACAACATTTTCAAAAGTGGTTCGAGACACCATAGATCTCACAACATTTTCAAAAGTGGTTCGAGACACCATAGATCTCACAACATTTTCAAAAGTGGTTCGAGACACCATAGATCTCACAACATTTTCAAAATTGGTCCGAGACACCATAGATCTCACAACATTTTCAAAATTGGTCCGAGACACCATAGATCTCACAACATTTTCAAAATTGGTCCGAGACACCATAGATCTCACAACATTTTCAAAAATTGTTCCGAGACACCATAGATCTCACAACATTTTCAAAAGTGGTCCGAGACACCATAGATCTCACAACATTTTCAAAAGTGGTTCGAGACACCATAGATCTCACAACATTTTCAAAAGTGGTTCGAGACACCATAGATCTAACAACATTTTCAAAATTGGTCCGAGACACCATAGATCTCACAACATTTTCAATAATTGGTCCGAGACACCATAAATCTCACAACATTTTCAAAAGTGGTTCGAGACACCATAGATCTCACAACATTTTCAAAAGTGGTTCGAGACACCATAGATCTCACAATATTTTCAAAATTGGTTTGAGACACCATAGTTCTCACTTCTTCGGTTTGTCATTTTCCCCTCTAGTCTTGTGTTCCGAACTACGATTTGGCTTGATTCCCTTGTTTAAGGGATACGTAGGAATCCTTTCTCAGAAAGGTCCAACCATCTTTTCCCCTTCTCACCCTTCTAGCCCTTCACCTTATCCCTTGATGCTCATTGGGATTGGGTCTTATTTTATCGACAACTCCACTTTTTCCAAAAGTGACGTTGCCGAGGGGCTCTGTAAGTACGCCAATCCAATTCGCAACCTTTTAGATGCATTTTAATATAATAAAACTGCATTAAAGGGCGTTTTGGTAAATTCCCGGCCTATCCCGAGACTTCCGGAAACGTTCCATGAGTTTTCCGCGAAGGAAGTACCTTTTGGTACATTATTCATGCCAAAGGACCCCTTGGGAATAAAATCTGTTGGACCTTTTGGGTATTTTCTTGGAATGATCCAGAAACTGATTTTTGGCGCCAAAAGCGGTTGAGCCACCTTGTGTCACGCGACAGCTTGAGGCATGAAAAGTGGACGCGTAAGGTCGTGCGACACATTAAGGCAGCCAACTGCAGCCTATAAATAAGACCCTCCCCCTCTCATAAAAGGATCCCAACTTGAGCCTACTGTTACTCTGCAGGATTTGCACCATAACGAACCTCCCTAAACACAACCCTCTCTCTCTCCTACCTTCAAACTAACCAATCCCTTCCCATCCAAACCCAATTCTCAAGCCACACCAATTGAACCCCTTGCATCAATCCTTCCGCATCAAGTGACGAATTGAAGGGTTCTATATCTGACTGGATATAGAATTCATGGAAGCATCAAGGGTAACGATTCCCTAACTCTCTCTCTCTCTCTCTCTCTTGCTTAATTTCTCATAATTCTAGCATTTAATTTTGTTTGGATTTAGTAATCAGATCTAGCTATCTCGGATTATCGAATCCCAATCGCAATCTCTCTGTTTAAATTGAGTAATTCGTGCAATTGAGCTTATATTGTTGATTATTTGATTGAACTTGGTGTTTGAACCCCAAGGGGGTGTGGATCTACCCATATCCACACTCCCTGGGTTGATTTAGTTTCATTTCTGTATTTCGTTCGTAATCTAGTTAATTGATTAGATCTGTATAGCTTTCTGTTGATTCTGTGTTCGTATTGTTAAGTTTCTGCAGATGGCTCATATGTGTCACACGACAACTTCGTCTCCAAGTGATCCTGTGTCACGCGAGACATGTGGTCACTGGTGCGATATGTCATGCGACATATATGACCTATCTGCAGAGACCTCTTTCCTTTGTAATCTGTTTTAGATTGTTTGAATCAGGGATGTGGCCTCCCTAAATAATGGGCTCACAATCTGTAATCCTCGTTTCATAATTAATAAGATGCATTTTACCACATTTCGTTCATTATCAATATTTGCACACACTTTTGATTCATTTGGATGTTTGATTGAAAGACTCGTCTACGGATGAGGCGTGTTGGGTGAACTCTCGGTTCTTCCCAACACGTAACCTGACCCCCGAACTCATGTTTTTCTCTCTAAATAAAGGTTTTCAATGTTTCCTCTTAAAACGGCGTGGCGACTCCTTCTTTTCATTTAAACCGGAAACCAATTTCGGGCGAGCGCACATTCACATTTAAATTAGATTTCCAAGCCCGAAGATCAATTGATTTGATATGCGAGCGTAGGCGAATCTTCCAATAAGCATAATTAGATCCGTCTAAAATCGGTAATCTCTTTTGATTAGGGTTTGCAGGATCATAAGCCATGACAAAAGGATCTAAACACTTAGTATATCAAGTGCTAGGCTCTGATACCAATTGAAATTGTCTATGGCTTAGAACAAGTGAGATGAAACTCACAAGGTGAGACGAAACTCACAAGTGTTGTCTTTAGTGTTGGCAACACTAACAACAACACATACACCAATTCTAGAAAAAAAAACACAAATCAATAGAAATAAATATAATTTGCAGCGGAAGAATTAAAGCAATACACAAGAATATAATTTTTATCAAGTTATATAAATATATAACTTGATGGGTGCCAAGAAGGCAAGACCTTTCTATTAATAATATGAATTCAATACAAGGTCAAAGAAGTTCCTTAATGATAAACGAACCCTGATATAAGGAACAACATATACACGAATTCTCTCTGAAAATGAACACTCAAAACCTCACAAAAATATAAAAATTTATATGAAATTTTCGAGTGTTGGACAGAGTGTTGCCGACACTGAATGGCAACACTTGAGAGCAGAATTCTACTTCTTGTGCAGATTTGCGTTTTCTGAATTGGATGATCTTCAATGAAGATCCACTGCACTATTTATAGGCCACAAAGTCTTGGAGCCTACTCAAAATGATCAGCTAACAGCTTGAAGTTTGTTTCCTCCATTTTAGCCACTCGCCTCATATGTAGGAGACTTAGTCTTCTTCTTGCTTCTCTTGCTTGTACCTCTCAGCTGTAAATACCTTGTACTCTGACTTGTTCTCCCCCAGAATAGATGAATAAAATATCTCTTTGCTTGGTCATTAATTAAACAAATAAACACATGTTTATTTGTTAATTACTCCTTCTCGTAACACTCGCCTGGGCAGATTCTGTTTCTCTTTTCAAGCTCATTTTAAGGAGACTAACTACTGTTATATAAACATTAATTTTCACATTTTTATTTGTGAAAAATACAGTAACTATCTCAGTGTTGCCAAATCCAAATGGCAACACTTGTGGCAACACCAGTGGCAACACTGGTTTGCAACACTTGAGACAACATTCATGGCAACACATGATCTTAACATTAACATTATCTAAAATATTTACATGCTTTTATTTGATTTGCCCAAAATTTTAGTTAAAGTAGTTTGCCTAATATAAAGAATAATAATATTATCATATAATTAGTAACAATACTTAATAATAATACTAATAACGATGCTATTGTTAATTATTCAATTATACTATCATTTGTTTAGTTACTTTCTAACTTTTTTTAAATATTTTTTTTTGAAAAAATCTTTCTTACTAAAAAAAGTCTAAAACATTTATCTCTATTCAATTTTTTTTTTTAAAAAATACTCATAGTGAAGGATATTGTCTGTCCCTCATTTATTTAGTTAATTTCTAACTTATTTTATATAAATTTTTAAAAAAACTTCCTTACCAAAAAAAGTCTAAAATATTTATCTCAATTCGAAAATAAATAAAAAAAAAAAATAATTATACTTTTAAAATATTAATAATACTTATTAATATACCCTCATACCCTAAACCTCATATATTCTAAACCCTAAACCTCATATACCCTGATACCCTAAATCTCATATACCCTAAACCCTAAACCTCATATACCCTCATACCCTAAACCTCATATATCCTAAACCCTAAACCTCATATACCCTATATTTATTTCTTAGTTTTTTATTGACTATGAAATAATATTTTAGACTTTGTTAATCAGTGATTTTTTTTTAGAAAATGTTATATAAAAAATATAGAAAAAAACTAAACAAATGAAAGTATATAGAAGAAAAGTCAAAAGAGGGCAACTACCCAATATTTATTTTTTATTTTTTTTAAAAAAATTATTGACTAGAAAATAATATTTTAGCCTTTGTTAATTAGTAATTTTTTTTTTAAAATGGTATATAAAAAAAGATAGAAAAAACTAAACAAATGAAAGTATATAAAAGAAAAGTCAAAAGAGGGACGGACTACCCTATATTTATTTTTTTATTTTTTTTTTAAATTTTTTATTGACAAGGAAATAATATTTTAGACTTTGTTAATTAGTGAATTTTTTAGAAAAAGTTATATAAAAAAAGATAGAAAAAAAACTAAACAAATGAAAGTAATTAGAAGAAAAGTCAAAAGAGGAACGGACTACCCTATATTTAATTTTTTTTAATTTTTTATTGGCTAAAAAATAATATTTTAGCTTTCGTTAATTAGTGATTTTTTTATAAAAAGTTATATAAAAAAAGATAGAAAAAAACTACACAAATAAAGTATATAGAAGAAAAGTCAAAAGAGGGAGGGACTACCCTATATTTATTTTTTATTTTTTTTATAAAACTTGATTGAATATAAAATAATATTTTAGTCTTTGTTAATTAGTGATTTTTTTACAAAACGGTATATAAAAAAAGATAGAAAAAAACTAAACAAATGAAAGTATATAGAAGAAAAGTCAAAAGAGGGACGGACTACCCTATGTTTATTTTTTATTTTTTTTAAAATTTTTTTATTGACTAGGAAATAATATTTGAGACTTTGTTAATTAGTGATTTTTTTTAGAAAAAGTTATATAAAAAAAGATAGAAAAAACTAAACAAATGAAAGTATATAGAAGAAAAGTCAAAAGAGGGACGGATTACCCTATATATATATTTTTTTTTTAATTTTTTATTGACTAAGAAATAATATTTTAGAATTTGCTAATTAGTTTTTAGAAAAATTTATATAAAAAAGATAGGATTTAGGGTATATGATATGAATTTTAGGGTTTAGGGTTTAGGGTTTGGAGTGAGGTATATTTATTTTTTATTTTCTATTAATTTTTTATTGACTATAAAATAATATTTTAGACTTTGTTAATAAGTGATTTTTTTTAGAAAAAGTTATATAAAAAAAGATAGAAAAAAACTAAACATATGAAAGTATATAGAAGAAAAGTCAAAAGATGGACGGACTACCCTATATTTATTTTTTAATTTTTTATTGACTAGAAAATAATATTTTAGACTTTGTTAATTAGTGATTTTTTTTAGAAAAAATTATATAAAAAAGATAGGATTTAGGGTATATGATATGGGTTTTAGGTTTAGGGTTTAGAGTGAGGTTTAGAGGTTTAGAGTGAGATATATTTATTTTTTATTTTCTTTTAATTTTGTATTGACTAGAAAATACTATTTTAGACTTTGGTTAGTAGTGATATTTTTTAGAAAAAGTTATATAAAAAAAGATAGGGTTTAGGGTAAATGATATAGGGTTTAGGGTTTAGAGTGAGGTTTAGACTTTAGAGTGAGGTATATTTATTTTTTATTTTCTTTTAATTTTTTATTGACTAGAAAATAATATTTTAGACTTTGTTAATTAGTGATTTTTTTTAGAAAAAGTTATATAAAAAAAGATAGAAAAAAACTAAACAAATGAAAGTATATAGAAGAAAAGTCAAAAGAGGGACGGACTACCCTATATTTATTTTTTATTTTTTTAAAAAAAATTATTGACTAGAAAATAATATTTTAGCCTTTGTTAATTAGTGATTTTTTTTTACAAAAAGGTATATAAAAAAAGATAGAAAAAAACTAAACAAATAAAAATATATAGAAGAAAAGTCAAAAGAGGGACGGACTACCCTATATTTATTTTTATTTTTTTAAAATTTTTTATTGACTAGAAAATAATATTTTAGACTTTGTTAATCAGTGATTTTTTTTAGAAAAAGTTATATAAAAAAAGATAGAAAAAAACTAAATAAATGAAAGTATATAGAAGAAAAGTCAAAAGAGGGAAGGACTACCCTATATTTATTGTTTATTTTTTTTAAATTTTTTTTTATTGACTAGAAAATAATATTTTAGACTTTGTTAATTAGTAATTTTTTTTAGAAAAAAATATATAAAAAAAGATAGGGTTTAGGATATATGATATGGGTTTTAGGGTAAATGATATACTTTTTTTTTTTTTTTAATTAAGAAAATTATTTGAGATGTTGGTCAGTCGTGAAATATTTTATACAAAGTTATATAAAAAAAGTTTTCTTTTTTTAAAGAAATTAAAATATACAATTCATAAACCCTAAAATTGAGAAAATAAAAATAAATCTATTTTAGCTACATATGTTGAATCTGTCTCTAAATTAGAGACTATTTTAGCTACAAATGTTGAATCTGTCTCTAAATTAGAGACAAATTTTGAACACGTCTCTAATTTAGAGACAGATGTTGAATCTGTCACTAAATTAGAGACATATTTTAATCCGTCTCTAAATTAGAGACAGATTTTAATCCGTCTCTAATTTAGAGACAGATTTAACATCTGTTTCTAAAGTTTAGAGACGAATTCAGAATCCGTCTCTAATTTTTGGATCTGTCTTTAATCTGTCTCCAAATTAGCTACAGACTCCGTCCGTCTTTAATTTTCCGTCTCTATTTTCAATTTTCCATGTAGTGATAAATCCTAACTTGAGAAGGAAGAAAGTAAAAGAATCATAGTCAAGGTAGTACACAAGAATCCTAGTCAAATTAATACTCGAAAAATTCTACAACCAAAATACAATACAAGAGTAATGAGGAAAAGATTGTGTAGGATCTTTTTATCGGTCCATAACTTGGCACACAGTGGCGGAGCTAGAAACTAAGTGAAGGGGGGGGCAAGAAATTTTGGTGTATTTTTTCATACCGAATACAATTTTAGACATAGTAAATTATCTGCTTTAATGGTGCCAATAATTCATTCATTGATATCTTATACAATTCGACACACATATAACATAATTTTTCATATCAAAAAGTTCAACATGTATATTTATTTAACGTCTACAAATCACATCTATTAAAAGAAAAATTATAAATATAGAACATTTTTTTTCAAAATATACTTCCTCCGTCCTATTAAAAGTTAAATTCTTTATCAAATGTCTTATTAAAAATTACACTTTTCTACCAATTATCTCTCTCATACCTCACTCTTTATACTCACCACCAAATTACATTTAATCTTTTTTGTTTAAAATAAAAATAAAATTGTTAGTGAGACGGAGGAAGTACACCTACATTTAATTTCGCCAAAAACTTATAAAAAACGCGTTTTTTCTTAAGCTTAAGAAAAAACGTGTTTTAAATTACCGTAAAACTCTCATTCTCTCAATAAAAGCAAAAGTCTCTCTCTCTCACTACTCTCTCTCTAAACGCAAAACCCAGTGCTCGGATCGTCTTCTTCACCGTTCCTCTCTCTAATCTCCTCCCTCACCGGCTCTCTTCCATTAATCAACCGGAGCAACCTCCTTCTCACCGGCGACAACCCAATTCCCTCTCAATCGCCCATCACCGTCCCTCAATTCCTCACCGTCCCTCTCAAATTCATCCTTCCAGTCAACACACCTTCTTCTTCCTCTTCATCAATGGCGGAAGAACAAGGAGACAATAACAAGACCAAGGGCCTTAAGTGGGTCTACAGTCAATACACCTTCTTCTTCCTCTTCATCAGTTGCAACCTGGGGCTTGAATATATGTATTGTCTACAAGCGTTCCAGTGGAAAGAGATTTAAATTTTGGAGCGATCAGAATTGGTTCAGTTATTATATCAAAGTCAATAACAAGACCAAGGGCCTTAAGTGGGTCTACAGTCCGACCTTCATTGGAATACCAGGTGAAAACGAAGATATAACATTAATTGGAATACGCAGATTTCATTGACGAGAATAAATAAGGGATTTTAATTTGAGTGCCAGTTTATTTTAATTTGAATGCCAGTTCATTTTAATTCGAGTGCCAGTTTATGTGTTTTGGATTGCGTACTTCGTAGTGTAACAAATCAAATGGGAATTTGAATGCCAGTTCTTGTAATTTTGAATGCCAGTTCTTGTAATTTTGAATGCCAGTCCATGTTTCTTTGAATGCCAGTTCATTTTTTTTCAATATCAGCAAAAATAATTATCAGTGTTTTTGAGTGCCAGTATATGCATTTTTGAGTGCCAGTAAATGTGTTTTCAAATGCCAGTCCATGTATTTTTGAATGCCAATGCTTGTATTTTTTAGAGCCAGCAAAAATATTAGTGTAACAAAGTGCCAGTTTTTAGTGTAACAGAATGCCAGTGTGAAGAGTGCCAGTTCATGTATATAAAAGTGCTCGTGTAAAAAGTGCCAGTTTCATGTTTATAAAATGTCAGTATGAAATCACTGGTCATTTGTAATATTAACACTGGCATTTATCATGATTGTCAGTAATTACAAAAATGCCACCGTTTATTTTGAACATGGTTGTCAGTAATTACAAAATTGCCACCGTTTATTTTGAAAACACGTTTTTCCTTATCTTAAGAAAAAACTAGTTTTTTATAAGACCAACTCTTTAATTTCTGTGTTTAAAATAAAAATATAATTTTAGTGAGACGGAAAAAGTATAGTCACAATACATATAATTTTTTTTTTAAAAGAAAATTGTATTACATAAGTACCAAAAAAAAAAAAAAATTGTCAAGGAGGGGCAGTGCCCCCCCCCCCCCTTCATACCTCCGCCCGGCACATCTCATAATATACCTCAAAATCAAGTGAAAGAAAGAAGAGGCCCTAGGACACTAGTGAGAAAAAAAAACTTTATTTCAAAATAAATGTACAAATTTTCTAAATTTTCTCAGATAAATGATAAATTTAGATATTCTTTTTGGTACGGAAGAAGTAAGAAATATTTATAAGATAAACAGTAATCTTTCCATTCACATCTACCGTTTTACTACAAAATAATCTACCGTTCTACTAAAAAAAGAGAAAAATAAATACCATATGCAACCTTTGTTTGTAAATAGTATTTGCTGCACTGGCAAAGCTATGGACTTGTAAGGGGGTTGACCCTTCAATTTTTGAATGTGTCAATTTATCATTTTAATTTTTTTAAAATATTTTTTTATTATTAAAATGATAGATTTATACATTCCTTAATTTTGAAAAATAATTGTACTAAGTTATAATTTTGACCTACTTATATGCTAAAGCCTAAATTTAAATATCTCTCTTATATATATATATACTCCCTCCTTCCCAATATAAGCTATCCATTTTTTTTATTGCACGCAAATTAAGAAAATAGATGGGAAGAAAAAATGTTGTGAGTGTAATTTGAAAATAGGAGAGAGAATGAGTGGAGGGAATAATAAATTATAATGGTGTTGTGAGTATTAAAATAATGTAGGAGAGAGAATGAGTGGAGGAAATAGTAAAAATTTTTTGCCAAAAAAGAAAAGTGGAAGCTTTTAACGGGACACCAAAAATGGCAAAATAGGAAGCTTCTACTGGGAGGAGGGAGTATACTAGAATAAGCCCGTGTCCGAGGACACGTTTATTTTTTTTTTTTTTAATTTTTTTTTAATTAAGCCCGTGTCCAAGGACACATATATTTTTTTTAATTTAATTTTTTTAAGGACAAAATGGGAAAGAAATAAAATAGTGAGGGCAAAATAAAAAATTCGACCATTAAAACTATTCATTCAACTGTTCATGGCAACACTACCATTTATACTATAGATATTTCAAAAACAATCCCTTTTTGAAAAATTTCTTGGAGTCGCCGCCACTCACAGTGCTCTGGAAATAAGCACTTGAAGGAAAATTTGCACGTTACACGTTGTTGTTATCACACATTTCATATATTAGCATGTAAAATTGGGAACTCAAGAAAAAAGTTATAAATTTAACGAAGTAAAAGAGATGTGGAGAGTCATTGACCAGACAAGTTATTGCAACTTGTATATTCTTCCAAGGAGATAAATATTGATAAAAAAGATAATATTTGATGAAAATTATAATTAAAATATTTTGTTGCTATAATTTAGCAATTTAAAATTTTCAAATTATGAAATATGATGCAGTAATAAATCACCATGATTACGTATAATCTAAAGAGATTTATGCTGAAAAAGGGTAAGATTTGATTAATAATAATTTTTTAAATATTTTGTTGCTATAGTTTAGATGATTTTAAATTTGAACTTTAAATTTAAATTTTAAATTCGAATTTTGATTTTTGATGCAATAATAAATTATCATTATTGACATTAGCCTATAAAAAGATGATATGTGGATCCACATGTACTTCCACGTCATAATTTCATGTGGCACATCTGTGAATGACATTAGACTCTGCTATTATATATTATATAAATATTTTGACATTTTTCAAAATATAAACTTACACTATTTTATGGGTTTAAAGTCAAATAGAAAACATGTCCCCTAAAATTCCATTTCCCCCACACCCCATGTAACTAGCAGCCACGGGTAATTGCTCCTAGCTTCGCCGGTGTCGCCTTTCTTCGGCCTTCCCAAGCTCGCTGTATCACCACAAAATGCATTGATCGAAGGCCAAGATTTTCCTACAATCCGATTTTTTCTTAATCTAATGTCGCTCATTTAAAAAAAAAAAAAAACCATTTTTCAAAAATTTTGGCTGTTTTTGTCGTAAAAGAGAGAGAGAGAGAGAGAGAGAGAGAGATGTATGAAGATACTAATGTAGAGGGCTGGTTTACCAATGCGGGCTCTTTTTCTCTTAATACGCTTAATAATAGTATCCTCAGTAGTCAGTATGTTAGGCCCACCTCTAAAAATAGGCTTAGGCCCTGATCTGAAACCATTTATATGGAGCAGCTTACCAAAATTATTGGGCCGGAACTATGTTGTCAAAGCTCTGGTAGTTTGAAAGTTTCGCAGTTTGTGAAACTTAATCACACAATGAGACAGACAAGACACAGATGCGCATGTTGCCTCACAACCGTCCACACACATCCACAGATAATGCAGCGGAATAAAATAATTAAAAGCAAATTAAATGCAATAACTCAAGAGTTATTTACGCTTACTGATCAATGTGATCAGCAAACTAGGCTTACGCCCAAAAACTTTTCACTATAAAAACTTTGTTACTTACAAAAATACGAATAAGTGAAAACTAAAAGACGAAAATACTAAACAAGTTCTAATCACCTTCTACGATAAGAATGTACTCCCTTTCCCAAGTAGACTCTATTCCAATCGTAACAGGGCGGAGCTGTGAATCGGCCGAGGGGGCAAGATTACACCTGGGGTTCGGGGCGCGCGCCCTCGAAAAAATTTTCTGCCGGGTCGAACAAGTAAAAAATGGGTCGAATCCATGAAATACAATGTATTTTAGTTAACAAAAATGATAAAAGTAAATAATTCAAAGAACGATTGAAATAATGTTGAAGTATTTAACGCAAACAATTTACTAAAATATATTACTCGTACAAAAAAGAAAATCAAATTTGCTAATTAAACTTGGGATAATAGGAAGAAAGACCAAAAACAAAAAAAATGGGAAAAGCCTAACTAATTAATTAAGATTGAAAAAATGTGAGGAAATTAGGAGAAAGAGAAAAACAAAACTGTTAAGAGAAAAAATAGCAAAGATGGAAGACAAATAAAATTAATTGAAATGTAGGTAGCAGGGTTCGAACATGGACCAAAGGCTTTAACTTCACCCCTTCTACCGCTGAACCGCACGACTCACTGATGTTAATCTTGAAGTTAATTATATATATACATATATAACAAAAATATGGGGGGGGGGCAAAAAAAAAAAATTTCCACTGCATTTCCGCCGCTGGGGGGGGGCGAGTGCCCCCCCCTGGCTCCGCCCCTGAATCAGAAGTAAAACAAAGAACTTGACAAAAACGTAGATGTGAGTTTCGGATGTATGTCACAACCTACACTCACAACCTAAAACAATATTATGAAAACGTGAAGAACAAAGAGTGTTTTTCTCTCTGAATAAATCTCTCAAGCTCTATCTTCTCTTGTGCTGGTCTCTTGTATTTATAGGCACCTTGGAGAAGATCTTCACGAATCCAAACTCTTCCATATGTGAGAATCCAATTCCTACAAGGAAACATAAAGCACACTCACAAAGGAATAGATTGTTAGTAGGTTAGTCCTAATATAAAACTATGTACATAAATAAAAGATATTTACTCTATTTACAAAGTCCTTTTCAAAGTAGGATAATAAAAGATATTTACTCTATTTACAAAGTCCTTTTCAAAGTAGGATACTTATGAATCTTTCCATGAAAGCATAAAATCATCTTACCAAAAATTCCTCTTTGATTCGAAATAGAAAACACTTTATTTTTTAAAACTAAAATCCTTTTCACAATAGGACAATATAAATCTTTCCATGAAAGTCCCAAAATCAAATCACCAAATATGCTTATTTGGTTCGAAATAGGAAACATATTTGTTCCCTAAAAAGCACACGCTTTCAATCTCCCCCTATTTTGGACTTTCTGGTCAAAACTAAAGATTTATGATTTGATTACTATGATCAATATTTTCAGATTCGAAAACTCCCCCTGAATGGATGTGTGTGCAGATATGTCAACACATCCACACAAAACTGCATAGAACAAGTTAGTACTAAAAATTGCAGTTCAACAAATATAAACTAAAGCAGCCATTCAGCAAATGTATTTAGGAATTACAGATCAAGACTAAAACTAACAAATAACTAAAACGAATATTAAAAGCAAACTAACAAATATTAAAAACAAATATTAAAAGCAAACCTGTTGATGTTTCATTCACAAGTAAGAACAAACATTAAAACTCCCCCTGAGTTTAAGCATCAACTGAAACATCAGCAGCAGCAGCAAAGACAACATCAGAATCATTCTCATCCTTTTTCTTCTTCTCCCCCTTTTTGACTAGAAAGTGAAGTCACCCATTTATGGAGATCCACCTTCAAAAACCTTTAGGTTCTTGGCATGTGTCTGGGAGGCAAACAGTTGAGCATTGAGGGCAACAACTGCAACAATTTACGCATCAAAGGCTTCCACGGTGCATCAAAAGAATCAGCAGATGTGTGACAAGATGTGGCCACATCCTGACGCACATCCACAGCTTCAGCTCCATTGATTCTGCAGATTGATTAGACAGACAGAGAGAGAGAGAGAAATATATGGTGTGTGTGTGTGAGATAAAAATTGGGGTAGAGGGGAAAGAAGCACAATGAAGGATTAAAGAGATGTGACAGATGAGGCACACAATAAAACCTACAACTCCCCCTTTCCAACTGAATTAAGGAATTCTTTTTCCAAAAAGGTCTCACACAAACCAAAAATTCACAAAGATCCACCAACGGCTATAACCCTTTGATATTACCACACACCAAATCACTAAAAAATTAGGGATTAGAATAAGTCAAAATTTTGCCAACGTTTTATGGTAACAAAAAATTACTTCAGCCATATCTTTTTCAACAGAATCCCTTTCAAAATTATCCAACCTTTTTAAATAAGGATTGATACACACCTTTTTCTTTCATGGGAGATATTGGAAAACAAAAACATGTTAAATCAAAGAATAAATTAAGAATGAAAATAAATTAACTAGCATATTTACAAAGCTCATATATGTCCTAAAAATGCATATGCCTAGCATGATGCAAACACACAGTGATGGAAAAATTCTCGGCTTATGGATGTGGCATAGGATGTGAGTCACATTTAGGGACACATTTAGATCACAAAAAGTCAATGAGCAATAATCCAATCCCGTACAAATTCTGGTGACGCATCCACCAATTTTTTTATGTGGATTTTTGCATTGTGAGTAGCTTTCACTTTACTTGATCCCAAAGATAGCCCTTTTTCCCAATGATCTTGTCAAGTTTGACTTCAAGTTTTCTTATGAAAATCACTTGATCACAATGGTATGGCTTCATACTAAGAGTGAAGCACTGCTTCTCACATATATTTTTTTCTTTTATTGCACCCACTCGTGAGATACCTAGGAAGGTTATACCAAGTCATCAAAAGATAACATGGACAGGAAATACCACAATTAAGTGATCAAAAACAATGTCAAGATGAAGACTCACAAGTGACCACACCGAGAAATTTCGTGGCTAATGCATGATATTTATTGAATTTTTATTTTTAAATTTTTTTTTTTTTTTTTATAATTTTTTTTTTCGCTTAATCTAATATACAGATGTGTTAGAGGATGTGAGACACATTTGTGCTCACAACCTTAGATATCACACAAACCAAGAGACTTCCTCAAGGAGGAAAATCTCTCCAAAACTAATGCCTTTGTAAATATATCGCCCAATTGATTTTCATCCCAACAAATTCCGCATACACTACGCTTTTTGTTCTACAAGATCTCTAATGAAATGATGTCTAATATCAATATGCTTTGTTCTAGAATGTTGGACAATGTGATTTTTTGATATGTCCAAGGCACTTTTGTTATCACAAAAAGCAAATAAAATTTTGCTATTTAATCCATAGTCTTTTAGCATTTGATTCGGCAAAAATAACAGAGTGCAAAAACTTCTAAGGGCAACATATTTAGCCTTAGCTATGAACAAGGAGACATAACTTTTTCTCCTTCTATACCAGGAATCAAGGATGTTATCAAGGTAGGAACATCGAACACAAATGTTTTTATCATCAAAATTGTATGTCCAATCTAAATCAATGCATCCCAAAATGATAGACACAAAGTAGTAATAACATACCTTGGAGTATAAGGATGTATGACTCCATAAAGTATCCAAATAACTATTATTTACCTTCTCATTCCTTCCGGGTTTGCCTTTTGATCATGCATTTCACCAACCACTCGGAGAAGTGGGTGCATCTTTCCTGACCTCGGACAAAATGTCATTCGATCTATCAACAAACCCAACATGGTTTCTTTCGTAAATAACTTCTCCTTCGAATCAAGAGCCGACTTCGCATTACGTCTTCTGAGCGGATGCGTGTTCAGATGTGGGAACGGTTGTGTTCACATCCGCAGTATACATCCTTCGCACATCTCGGGGCACACATCCGCCCTGTTTTTCCTTTCGTGCTGTGCTTTTCATATCTTCGCACCTATATCGCCAGATTTTCACCCGCTGATAACCCGAAACATTATCCTCGCGCTTTGAGGTTAAAATCAAGTGTATCATCAAATATAATATCAAAGGAACTTAAACAAGACAAATTATCACAAAACTTGTAACAATTGTCGATGATCTTAGACCAAATGAGACACATGTGTTAGACTCATTAAACACCTCACAAATCTTCTTATCAAACTTCACATATAAGTCATCATCACATAACCGACTTATACTAATGAGATTAGTCCTAAGACCTTCCACATGATACACATTGTGAAGTTTTGGGAATCCCTTCACATCTAGTGGTACCTTTCCCAATGATTTTTCCTTGAGCACCACCACCAAAATTCACCTTTCCCCATCGATTAACTCATAGTCTACTAGAAAAGCTTGATTCCCAGTCATGTGCCTAGAGCACCCACTATCAAAATACCAAGAATCAGTAGACACTACTCTTAAGGGAAGAGTAAACAACATTGCAGTAGCACTTGGTTTGGCCACCCACCGTTTTTCACTTTTCTTTTGTGGTGCAGAGGTCTCAGATTACATGGATGCGTGTCCGGATGTGTATACATCTTTTCCACACATCTCGAGACTCGATGAAAACCAGATTTCTTATCAACCTTTAATTTGTGACAAAAGGGTCTAATGTGCCCAGGAGCAAAGCAATAATGACAGATGTAGTGCCTTCTCCTTGGCCTTTTCTCACTCAAAAAGTTTTTTTTCTCTCAAAATTGATTTTTCCACACTTTTTGAAGTAGAAGTCTCACATCCTTCCTTTATAAATTTTGTTTTCTCAAAACCAATGCCAATTTTTCCAGTTTTACCAAGAACAATAGCTTCATCAAGTTTCATTTTCCCAGTATTTAACTTGGTTATCCAGATTTCACCTTTTTCAAAATCAGCTTTTGAATTTTTCAATTCAACTTCTCTCTTGGTTATTAGAACTTCAAGTTTGGAAATGATATCTTTTGATCATCATTCTCTTTTGAAAGTATGGCTTTTTCATCTTCACAAACAAATTTAAATTATCGACAAAGATTTATTTACCTTAGCAAGCACCTCAATTTCTTTGAAAGTTTGGTTTTCTCATCTTCACAAACAACTAATTTATCGTAAAGAGATTTATTTACCTTAGTAAATACCTTCAATTTTGTCCAACGTCTTTATCCAATCGCATGCTCCTTTCCGTAGGTCGCAAAAGTTCCCTCATGTGGAATGTCCCTATCTTCATCATCGTAATATCTTTTTACAGCCAAGCAATTGAAAATCGATCGGGAAATTGGCCAACGTAAGCGTTCACATCCGGGGACCACATCCAAATATTCCTCAGAACTCCTTCTTCAATTCCCGCAGTAATAGGCATTAAACACAGGATGGCAGCTTATCACAGTATGTTAGCCACTTCTTCCTCATCCTCACTATCACTCGAGAAGCAAGGTAACTCATTCTCCTTTTCTTAAGTGTGTTAGCACACTCATTAGCAAAGTGACCAAAGCCACGACATGCTCTACATTGCACGTACTCTGATAATTTCTTGTTATCAAAACTTTTCTTTTCAACCCTCATCGATTATCTTCTTGTTTCTCTAAATCCCGAGAGTTCCTTTTAGTAAACTTGTTTCTCCTTTTGTTTTTCAAAATAGAATTGAGCTTCGGTGATTACATCCACATCATCTTCCTCAAGATTAGATTCATTAATTTCAGAGGAAAGGTCACTATTTCCTTTGGAATAGTCAGATCCTTAAGGGCAATACTTATTGCCTTGTTCTCTTTGTTGAAGCTTCAAGATTGAGTTCAAAACAGCTTAAAATACCAACAATTTTTTCTAATTCTACCGTGTTGGTGTCACTGCCTCTTCAATGACAAAGAACCTTGATATTAAACCTTTCGTGCAAAGTTCTTAAGATTTTGCTTACTAATCTAGCATTCGAAATTGACTCTCCTAGGCTAGTGCATTCATTGGAGATTTCATGGATCTTAGCAGCATAGGAGACAATATCCTCCGACTCCTCCATTCTAAGTATTTCAAACCTATCCATTAAAATCCTGAGCCTAGTAGCCTTTACACTTGGTGCTCCCCTCACATTGTTTGCAAAATATCCCAAGCGCCTTTAGCAACACTTTCATTAGTGATAAGCTTGTACATATTCCCGTTAAACATGGCCGGAAATAGCACCTATTGCTTTTGAATTATAATTTGCTCGAATTTCTTCAAGAGTCCATTGCTCTTCAGGTTTTCTTTCGAAAATTGACTCACCAACACCAGAGGTAGGCTTCTTCTCCACAGTAGGAGGTAGCCATGCAACAAGGATACACATCCAAGCCCTTTCATCAATACTTTTGATGTAATTACGTATCTTAGACTTCCAAAGAGAATAGTTCGTACCATCCAAGACAGGAGGCCTGTTTTGGTGATTTTGGCATTCCATAATGACTACACTTTCTGGATCAACACTCAGTAATATATCGAGAGTTGGCTCTGATACCAATTGAAAGTTTCGTGTAGCTAGGAAACTTAATCACACAATGTGCACGGATGTGAGTACATGTATGTGTCTCACAACCGTCCACACATCCACGTATAATGCAAATAATAAAAAAAGCAAATTAAATGCAATAACTCAAGAGTTATTTACGCCATCGATCAATGTGATCAAGAAACTAGGCTTACGCCCAAAAACTTTTCACTATAAAAACTTTGTTACTTACAAAAATACGAATAAGTGAAAACTAAAAGACGAAAATACTAAACAAGTTCTAATCACCTTCTACGATAAGAACACACTCCCTTTCCCAAGTAGATTCTATTCCAATCGAAGTAAAACAAAGAACTTGACAAAAACGTAGATGTGAGTTTCTGCGATGTATTGTCACAAACCTACACTCACAACCTAAAACAATATTATGAAAACGTGAAGAACAAAGAGTGTTTTTCCTCCGAATAAATCTCTCAAGCTCTATCTTCCTCATGTGTCTCTCTGTATTTATAGGCACCTTGAGAAGATCTTTCACGTAATCCAAACTCTCTCCATATGTGTAGAATCCAATTCCTACAAGGTGAAACATAAAGCACACTCACAAAGGAATAGATTGTTAGTAGGTTCAGTCCTAATATAAAACTATGTACATTAAATAAAAGATATTTACTTCTATTTACAAAGTCCTTTTCAAAGTAGGATAATAAAAGATATTTACTCTATTTACAAAGTCCTTTCTTAAAGTAGGATACTTTCATGAATCTTTCCATGAAAGCATAAAATCATCTTACCAAAAATTCCTCTTTGATTCGAAATAGAAAACACTTATATTTTTTAAAACTAAAATCCTTTTTCACAATAGGACAATATAAATCTTTCCATGAAAAGTCCCAAAATCAAATTACCAAATATGCTTATTTTGGTTCGAAATAGGAAACATATTTGTTCCCTAAAAGCACACGCTTTCATACAGTTGTTTCATTATTTACTTAAATTTTATTTTTTATTCCCACTTTTAGACTTTCTAATTTTCCTTTTGGCTACCTTATTGTCTGGATGGAGGAAATCGGGATCTGGACTTCGACTATTGCAAAGCTGACCTCAGCGATCACCCGTACTCACTCTATATATGTATCATATTGTGTATACATATTGATTCAACAGCTATTAATCAATGATGATGATGTCATAATGATGTCAATCATAATAACCACAACCGTTGAATCAGTGTATAGTAGAATAATGTGGTATACAAAAGTGATATACTTGATCTTGACTCATAGCAATCGACTCATAGCAATCACAAAGTAGTCCTAATTTGTGGTAGAATCGATCTCGACATTGATAGTTCTCGGTTAGCTAATTCGTTGACTTAGTCTTCGACCTTATTTGGTTTCTTGGTCCTTAACGAATGTCATTTTATTTTTAAGTGATATTTCAAAGAAATTTAAATTAAAAAAAAAAAAACTTTACTTGTAAATAAAGATAAATAAACATTAGGAAAAATTATTATCGCTGGGTCCTTCACCCCCAAGTTAAAAACTAATTAAGACAAGAATTTTGAAATTTAACCAATTAATCCTGACATCATAATCAATCAAAATTTCACCTAGTCTTCCCTTACCCAACAGATATAAAACTATTCACTCTCTCTATCTCTCTTCTCTCACTTTCTCTCTCTCACCACCCCTCTTGTGACCCTTCCTCCCAAGGTGACCCTTCCCCTTTCCAACTCGATGATCTACGTTTCCCCACCTTCGCGAATCTCGGTCTCATGTTAGGTAGGTTGGGAATGAGGAGACTTTTGATTTATTATATGTTGGAAAAGAAGAATTTGTTTAGTTGGCTGATTCGCAAGGTGAAATCGGGTGTAATTTCCGTTAGTTCAATTTATCAATAGTTGTTTGTAATTTGATTCTTACTAGAATGCCTTCATTTCTCCATTAGTATCTCCCAAACGTAATGAT